>SNQJ01S0029983.1:0-11582 GCA_010110895.2 Picea sitchensis
ACTTGGATGAGAATGATCCCACCAAATCAGGGAAACCAGTAAAATGATAACCATTTGAATGCCAACCCATTCTCTAGAAGATTCCCTTCTAGAACCATCGAGACTTCATATTTTTCCAAGCTTGAGAACAAGTTCGCACCCTAGATATATAGCATAGTGCAAGAAGTTCGCACCCTAGCTGCATAGCATAGTGCGAGAAGTTCTCACCCTAGATGAAGGTAGCCTGTGAGAATGGGTCATTCTTGCACCCTAGGCTATAAGCAACCTGTGAACTCTCTTCAAAAATATGTTTTCTAGGAAGAGATGAATGTCACTTTTCTCAGGAGAAAGTTCTTGTTGGTAGCTTGAGTACACCATCATCAATAAACCATCAAGATGACCAAAATAATGGGTAACAGAATGCCCCCAAAGTATGAGGCCGGAATCAGTGACAGTCGAAATACTTTGTAAACTGCGTGTGTGTGTTGGAAACCAGGAGCGCACCTAATCGAAAGCCTACGAACAACTAAGCATCTGCAGAATATCATACTAGTTCTGAGGTAGGCATCCCCATACTCAGATAATGGACAAATGACATTATAAGCATAGGTCATGGCCACCAATCATACACTGTGGATCCATGCCGTCAAAATATTGCATAGCCACCAGGAATACACTGTGGATCTATGCAAGAAAATTCAAAGTGAGATGACATAGCCACGAGGCATACAAAGTGGATCTATGTGTCACAAATTATACATATTCCATCGCAACCTAGACAAAAGAGATGAGATCTAGGGTCTTCAATCCCGTCGCCTGAAAGTACAAATCTAACCATGTGATTACATGTGTTGAAGTCGAACATGGTAGAAACCACTTGATTACCGGTCATTGATGAAACTGTTAACAAGTGCGAGGGAAATCACCATTAATGTCAATGACTCCCAAGGTACACTAGTGCAATCCACTGAATGTGAATGAATGAGTTGAGGTCGAACATCTGACAGAATCTTTCGATCTGGGGTCAATGATGTAAACCCATTGTCGAAAGCAAGGAAACCTACCATTGAGGCATGCAAGTTCCAAGGTACCAAATAATTTCTAAGTATTGTTTCTGGATAATGAGCTGGAGTCGACGGAAAAAAACTCGCCACAGGAGGGCCTTGATGTATCCCCTATCAATGACATGAAATGAGTAACATATTTTGAAGGTGAAACAGAGTATGATGTAAGTTGGACTGGACATAGGGAAGGCAGACACAGAGAGAATGGACAACTGCAGATGGCCGACTCAATAGAGGTTTCAGATGAACTTCTCTTGAACATATGAATGAAATGACCAATGATTTGGCAAGATTGACTCAGAGACGATGGAGGGTATGACCTTGTAGAAAATCGAATGAGAGACAAATGGATTTCCCAAACTGGCTTCGAATAATGAATAGGGGGTGTCATGTTCAAGAGCGACACTTACTACCAATCAATATAAATATGAAATCACATCCCTTTCCCAAATTTCCCCCCACCATTCCTAGCGACTACCTCTTTATTTGTACGCAAGATTGAGGAGGATAACATATGCTTGTTGATGTAAGCTCATCCTTCGAATGAGTCCTTCGGATTATGTTTAACGAACCCTAGGAAGGAGTGGTTTGGTCCCATTATGGGTCTGTCGATGTTTGTTTAACGAGTCCAAAGATAGAAAACTTGAAGGTTTTTCATGATTATAGAGTCTGGAAAAAAACTTAAAAGAGAACTCTCTCAGTTCCTTTTTCATAAAATAGTCTGATGAGACCGAAAAAGAGATAAATTATCGCCCAACAGACGCTTTCTTCAAATACTTTAACGAGCGCCAAAATAGCAAGTTTGCTCGACAATCTTTTCATGTTTAGAGAGTCTAAAAAGAGCCTAAAGACGACTCCAGGGGGGTTCCTTTTTCGTATAAACTTGTTGAGCCCGAAAAAGTGATAAAAGTGTACTCGATCGCGTTCTCATGTATTTTCAAGCGTGAGAACGGACAAAGACCAAGCTCGAGGTTTTGTACAAAAACCATAAAAAAAACCAAAACATGCGACGAAGAAGAAAAAATATCCACATCCCTGTGCATGAACATCGAGGTCATTACATCTGCAAAAGTTGCACTCATAAGGGTATTAGGCATTAGGTTTTAATAAATAAACAATTATAAAATCCAATAACAAATGGTAAAAGTAAATATAAAGGGTAAAAGTTCCTTTTACCATAGTCTTTTTAACTTTACCAATATTTTAGTCCAAAACCCCTCTTTTTCCCTTGAATTTCGCATTCAATTGCGGGAGTTACGAGCATCCATTCAACGAATTGTCTTCGACAGTGAGGTAAGCTCCTTGTCCTCTATCTTTTCATGGTTCAATTTTTCATTTTCATTGGCAAAAATCATGTTTTTGAGTTTGTTTTAGGGGTTAAAGTTGCGCTCATCCATTTTCACAGGCTAGCCACACGGCACCTACGAGAATGCCTCATTCTTGTAGGTGACCCCAAAGGAGCCTATGAGAACCTCACACTGTACCTAAAGGGCACCTGCGAGAACTGCAAAGTGAAAAAATTCTTTGAAGTTTTCTCAATGAAAAAGTTACCAAATGTTGAATAGAGTTGTTGACCTTCTTTTTATGTCTCTTATGAAGGTATTTGGCTATCACCATGGTTCTGGAATGGCATGAAAGAGAGCATGAAGAAGATGATTCTATTGTCAGGAATAACCTAGGCACTGTTGCCACATTGCAAGACTGTGGTCTCCTGAAATTATTTCGTATCCTGGGTATGAGGGCCCAAGTCAGGTTATTGGAGTACCTTGTGCATATGTGGGATCCCAACCAACAAGTATTCCATGTAGGGGTCCACACATTGTCCTTGGATATCGAGGACATTTACTTCTTGACAGGACTATCATGGCGTGGGTACCACGCAAGCCTGACTGGTAGAAGAGGGGGTGGGATGCCCATGAGTGAGCACTGTCATTTGCATTGTGTTCCAGAGGCAGAGAGGAGCAAAGGGAAAGTAGCCATTTGGGGAGTGCAGGATTTGACCCTTCGCACTATTTTGCTCACCATTTCTCATATGGCTGGGAGTGCTGCTCCTCACATGGCTCTCTAGATATTATTTTAGTATGCCATAGAGTGTATTGAGCCTCAGGTTTTTAACTGGCCAGACGCAATGCTTCATAGCATGAAGAGGCAGTTGACCAAATGCAAGCGAGGCAACCTGAAGAAATTCGAGTATGGGTCTTTTTTGGTGTCCTTCTTTCTTGAGAGGGTTCCCTTGTTGAGGCTGCAGGTTGAGTGGGGTTTACCGGCTCCAATAGATCCAAGAATGCTGAGGTGGTGTCAGCTCATGGCCCGACACGTAGCTGGACCAATTACCAAATATAATGATGCCTTCTTTGACTGGTTGTGACCACAGATGCTGATGGTCGATGATTATGCCTATGCTGGGTTGGAATTCTGAGGAGATCCATACTTGGCCCTGCCCAAGGGTGCTCAGTGAGGAGATCTCGGTAAGAAGTACACATTTTTACTTTTTAAATGTTTTTGTGAATTTTATCATATTCAAATGTTTTTATGTTCGTCCAAGGTCTAAATACAAAATTCTTTTTTGATGACATAGACATGGGGCCTTACTGACCACCTGGTACTTCTCTTATTCAACGATGAGGAGAGGTGGCTCCAGTGCCAAGATGGGATGCTAAAGATTATGAAGCGGTGGAACAAAACCTGGAGGGTTTGACAACAGACATTCCAGACATGCCTCTTGGAGAGGTTCCGCGACACTATCAGTGTCATACAGTAGGAGTGTCAGATTCCATTGGCCGACTGCTTCGTAGGGTTGCCTAGGCAGTTGTGTGTTACTGTGAACATCATCCATGACATCACTTTGTAGAAGCTATGAGATTCATATTTTGAAATTTTGGTCCTCGGACATAACTTTTTGTAAAAACCTTTTTTATCGTTATATATACATACGACTTCTACCGGTTTGTCTTGTGTTGTGTGAAAATTGATGTGATTGATTTATAAATGACCCAAATGTCTGTCTAATACATAGTTAGCTAATGCATCAATTAATGTATTTAGGCATCTAGGAATATGTTGATATTCAATATAATCAAAATATTGTTCCAAGAGGCGAATTTGCAAATACACTCGTAACAAAGTAGGACTTTGAATAATATAGACATTACTTAATTGTAGTACTACGAGCTACGAATCGAGTCGCACAACCAAGTGATGGATATTGAGCGAGATAACATAAATCAACAATTTGATAACGGTGCTATACTCTGCAATATTTTTGGTCGCACGGTCGAGGCACACACCTCGTAAAGTGACAAGTTCATTCATAGGGGCGTAAATTGCCCATGCAATAGAAGCAAGGTTCTGAGTACTATGGCTAGCACCATCAGCGAAGCCAATGTAGGGTAGTGGAGACTCCGACGTCTGGAAATCAAACACAACGTCACATAAGGGCAGAGACCATATAACGACAAAAGCAAACTATAGTAACACACAAGAAGTATGATACAATAAAAATACAAGTACTCATGCACATGTGATCTTATGCATAGTACTTCTTCAAGTACAACCCATTTCTATGTTTGCTCAAAGGGATACCATCATAATCTACTAACTCGTAAGCTCCTTTTTCCAAAACTCGTCTAACGATATAAGGACCTCGCCACATGGCTTCAAATTTTCCAGCTCCTAGCATATCTCGATCTTGTGCATAGAGCAGAACTAGATCTCCTTCGGAGAAAACTCGAGGCTTGACATGCTTGTCGTATTGGGCCTTGACACGTTTCTTTTGGGTTTCTATGACTAGGGTAGCATCGTTTTGAGTTTCATCTAATCGCATCAGATACAATAGACTTTCTTCCTCAGTGGAAGTCTTTGGTAAGAGTTCAACAGCTAGTTTTAAAGAGGGTATCTTGCATTCAATCGGGAGAATGGCTTCCAAACCATAGACTAACTGGAAAGGTGTAAACCCAGTAGCAGACTTAACGAATGTCTGGTAAGCCCACAATGCCGAAAACAACATTATGTGCCAACTTGTTTTGTGAATCCCTATCATTCGTCGGAGCATAGTTATGAGAACTTTGTTAATTGCTTCGACTTGGCCGTTGGCTTGTGGGTAATATGGCATTGAGTTTTCATGGAGAAGACCCAACTTTTCAATGAGTTTGGACATCATGAAGTTTCTAAAGTGGCTACCGTGATCAGTGATGATAGACTGAGGAACACCAAAATGAGTGATGATGTGATTAAAAATGAATAATGTTGCAGTCTTTCCAATGTTGTCAAATGTCGGCATCGCCTCGACCCATTTCGTAAAGTAATCTACGGCTACAATAATGTATCCATGCCCCCTAACTGAGTGGGGGTGACATGTCATGAAATCAATGCTCCATTTTGCAAAGGGACCAATGGAGACCATAGGGTGAAGAGGAGTGGGATGTGACTGTATCTTATGATTATAGGTCTAGCAAGCGTGGCAATTTTACACGGCGATTATGCAGTCGTTAAATAAAAAAGGCCAAAAATACCTGCCTCATAAGATCTTCTAGGCAGTAGCATACCCATACATATGACCACCACAGGCTCTAGAATGGTAGTCATTTAAGGATTTCTCGGCCTTGTTAAATGTGAGGCAGCGTCGAAAAACTGAGTCAATCCCATGACGACAAAGAGTATCCCCAAGGATAATATATTGACAGGCTTGGTAGCGTATTCGACGTCGGTCAGTACTAGACAAATTTGGCTAGAAATTCTGGGTTTGGAGATATATGATGATATCTCCATACCAAAGATCATCATAACTAATGAGGAAAAGGGATTCATCCGGTAATGAATCGGCTGCTACATTTTCCATTTCAGAATAAGGAAAGTCGCATATGAACTCAGAAAACACTAACGACTTCTTGGACTTGGCTCATTCGAATTCCAAGTCAAACTCCTGGAGTATCATGATCCATTTGGAGTATTTTCCCCCTAGAAAATGATGTGTGAGAATGTGTTTCATAGGGTTGCAGTTAGAAATCACTGTAGTCTTGTGAGAGAGGATATAGTGTCGAAAGCGTTGAACTGGTTGGACGGCTACTAAAGCCAGTTTTTCGACATGTAAATACTTGGTTTCGGTAGGCATTAGACTTCGACTCAAGTAATAGATAACATGTTCATTGTTAGAATCATCCTCTTGGATGAGAACCATGCCAATGGTGTAATCTGAGGCTGCAAGGTAGAGGAAATAATCGCGACTGTAATCGGGGGGGAAGAGAAGTGAAGCATGTGTTAGGGACAATTTCAAAGATTCGAAGGTTTTGTTTGTGATGGTATCCCATACAAACTCAGACCCCTTTTTTAGGAGCCACGTAAATCCATGAGTTATCTCGACGTAGTTCGGGATGAAACGACGAAGAAAGTTTTCTTTCCCCTGCAAACTTAAAGAAAAATTTGTAATTGGTGAAGTGTAGAAGGAGGAGGGAGATTAAGGATCACCTCAACCTTTAAAGGATCTACCCTAATCCCTTGATGAAAAACAATAAAGCCTAGAAGTCAACCAGATTCCATGCAGAAAACACACTTGTGAGGATTCAAGCGTATATGGTAAAACCCATAGCAGACGAAAATGGCTCGAAGGTGGATTGGATGATCGACTTGATGCATAGAGTGAGCAGTTAAATCGTCCAGATATGGTTGCACGATGTGCTTGATATAATGGAAGGCATAATACATAGCGCGTTGAAAAGTTGCGCCAGCGTTCTTGATACTGAAAGGGAGTTTCCAATAGGTGAAAGTGCCCCAAGGACAAATAAAAGTTGTCTTATGTTGATCCTCGGGAACAATATTGATTTGATTATATCCGGAGAAACCATCCATTAGAGAGAAGATTTCGCTTCCGGCGCAATCATCGACAATTTGATCGATGAAGGGGGTAGGAAAGTTGTCCTTAGGACAAGCTTTGTTGATATCCCTATAATCAACGCATACGTGGATTGTGCCTTGTTTCTTGTCAATTGGGACAAGATTGGAAACCCATTCAGTGAGGGCCACCGGGTAAATAAAGCCGGCTTTGAGAAGTTTCTCGACTTCAAGCTTGATAGCAGCCGCTTTATGTGGGTGAACTGGACAAAGGCATTGCGAGATGGGTTTAGCATCAGGGTATGTCTTGATCTCATGTATCACAATGTCAGGGTCGATACTCGACATTTCTTCGTAGCTCTAGGTGAATATGTCACGAAACTCTTTGAAAGGTGACGTGTAGGTGACGATTTCGTCAGGGGAACATGAAGCTCCGATATGCACATTTTCGACAATTCCAGGTTTGATGGATATGTCGAGGGGAATAGTGGGTGAGATATTGTGTAAGTTCCCTTCAGAAAACACATCGTGTGTGGACTCGGGAATGGTTGAAATGATGAACAACGGTTGACAGGGTCGAGGTCTGTTGGTAGAACTCGATGGTATGTTGCTCCAGAAAGAGGATGGAATGGTGATGTCCATCGTCCCAAGGGGTGTCTTCCATGACAGACATGATCATCTCGTCTATGGGAAAAATGGCACTGAAAGGATCTGGAGGTAACTCACCAAGAGAGGGGGTAGAAGAGGTTGTCGATTGAATGGCCTGATAGGCAGATTCGACTGGACTTATCGACATTTTATCGCCGTAATGAAGATGATCGCATGGGTCAGGTATCATCCATGGGTCATGAGATGCAAGAGTTCCATGAAACGAGGTGGAGATCATGTTGATTGAAGAAACAGATGAGCATGGAACATCGGGGGGTGGAATGGGGAAAGTACCCATTAACAAAGAATCTTTGAGAAGGCCTACACCGACGTTCTTGTAACCCAGTGGGGTTTTAGCGATGAACGGTACATTGCTAGTATGGGAATCTGAGTTAAAGAAGGCTAATTGGTTGACGGTAACCACCTTCACTTGATGTGGGAAACGTACAACATGAAAAAGAGTTGACACAACTGCATGCATGGAATCGATCCAGCTATGGCCAAGTAGAAGATTGTAATCGAGAGGAGCGTCAAAGACTTCCACTTCGACTTGGACCATTTTGCTGTCTAGCATGATTGGCAATGAAGGAAGGACACCGTAGGGATTAAAATCGGAGCCATTGAAGGCTTTAAGAGTGTTCTAGGATTCAGTCAAAGAAGGAGAGCCAATGGCTTTCCAGCAGGTAAGAGACATGACACACGTCGAGGCACCCTCGTCGATAACGGTTCAACAATTTTTTTTGTCAAAGACAATCACTTGGATTTGGAACATGAGTTGAGGGGGTAACCTTGGAATGTGATCTTGCAAGTCAAAAATTATTAAATTTGTGTTTGTTAGGTCGATTCCACCGATATCTTTCAATAGTGCCTTCCGTTGTGTGGGACAAATTTGAAGGACTTCGAGGGCTGACATCGCAGAAGGTGCTTGGGTTATATCTTCAACAATGCTATAGTTCTAGGCAGCATGAGCATGAGGATTGAAAGCCGATTTTTGAATGACACCCTTTGGAGGGGGTCGAAGAACTGTGTCAAGGCTCATTCGTTTGAGATGAAGAGGATCGTTGGTAGATGGAGTCACGGGAGAGGGTTGTACAAATGAAGGAGGTGGGTCATCAACCTTCTCTTCAGAGGGAGAATAATATTTGGCTCGAGTGGTGAGTGCAATGTCGTTCTTCTTTGAATTGCCAGTACACATCAATACATAGGACATAGTAGACGGGGAGGGTTGGTCATGAATGACCAATTGGGCCTTTTGTTGAGAGGGGAAGGGTTGTGACAAAACGACTAGAGCAGGTGGTTTCAGGGCTCCTTGAAGGAACTTAGTGACCTCGGCGCATCGTGGACAATCCTTCGTGTAGTGATCATCACCACAGATAAGACAAGGGTATCGAGGTTTGCGTTTATCCCTATCGTCAACAGGCGGAGTTTTGGTTTTCTCTGCTTGTAAAGTATTTTTGTCCTCCTTATTCTTACCCTTTCCTTTTCTGGATTTGTTTTTACCAGCTGGGGTAGATTGAACTGCATTTACCTTAGAAGTCTTTCCGGTGGGAGGGGTAGGAGACAGAGCATTTTGAACATTAGAAGAAGCAGGTTTGGGGTTGGTGCTTGAGGCAGAATGTGGTTGGGCATGGAAAGTGCCAATCACACCGTCAGTTGCATGAGAGGTAGTTGGAGTAGTTGAAGTGGTGGAAGTGGAAGGATGAGGTGCATCATGGAGAAATTCATAAAGAGTGCCCATTTGTGAGTAAACGAGGTCAAGATATTGAGCAGGACTTATGGCCTATTCTTCTATGACAACTCCACCCATGGCGATGTCACGTGCTATGTCATTCAGAAATGATTTCATGAACCACTCTGCCAACAACTGATCAGGAAGTTCGAGTTTGATGAGACATCGTCTCCTTCACCATTCATGAATGTGATCGAATATATAAGTGGCTTTAGTTTGTTTGAAAGAACTCAAAATCTCGGTCCCCATTTCATAACAGATCGGTAACTGGTAGTGGGTGAGGAAGGCCATAGCTAGGGTGTTGAATTTGGCAAAGAAACCTCGTGGTAATTCTATATACCACTTCGCAGCAGAACCCGTGAGAGTTCTTTGAAAAAGACGTAAATGAATAGAGTCATCCATCAAAGAGTTGGATGACCACTAGAGGTGAAAAGTCATGACGTGATTGTTCGGGTCCTCTCCCACTTTTCCATCGAATTTAAGGATGTCCGATGGTAGCTTGGATGGTATAGCGGGCCATTGGGGAGAGTGAAGAATTGGATCATTTAAAATCCTTGACAGATCTGGGAGATC
The DNA here is from genome assembly GCA_010110895.2 of Picea sitchensis. NCBI lineage: Eukaryota > Viridiplantae > Streptophyta > Pinopsida > Pinales > Pinaceae > Picea > Picea sitchensis. The sequence goes on from SNQJ01S0029983.1 coordinate 9,820, forward strand.
CAAAGTGGCCAAGAAGGGTAACTGTAGATTCACATGTGGGTATTGGTGGCTTTGGGGAGGGAGCCCCATCGGCAAACCAGTGGGACCATAGGCAGTTTGCATATAATGTGAATACCCAGGAAAATTCAGTGGTGGTTGTGGAGGAAAGTAGCTCACGGGATTGTATCCTTGAATAGAAACGTGAGTTTGAGAATTCAAGCCCCAAATAGGATTGGACGTACCTAGATATGGTTGGCCTATACTAGGGGGTATAACGGATGTATCTAGAAGCTATTTCCCCCTAGTCGATTGAGGACTATGTTGTATTAGATGATTCCAATATTGGGCCAAAGATGGAGGTATGTTTTGTCCATAAGGTGGGGTCGGTGGGGGTTGTCCTCCATTCGGGGGTTGATTTCCAATTGGGGGTTGCGTTCCAATTGGGATTTTCATTCCAATAGGGATTTTTGTTCCAATAGGAATTTTCCCCATAAGGGGGGGTTGATTCAAACCTCCTTGGCAAAAATTTTCACCAACAGGAATTTGGTAATTCGGTGTGAATGATGAGATAGTGCCACTAGGATTAATGTTTCCGGTAGAGGATGAGAAAAGTCCTCCAAAAGGGGGTTGAGTAAGTGTTAGAATAAAGCCGGGAGGGGAGTGCCCAGAAGAAGAGGGACCACTAGGAGTTCCAGATGGGGTTTGCGTAGGAGTGGGAATAGAACCATTCAACGCACGGTATTTGGGTGGAAGTGTCGGGGTGACACTGGGTGAGAGCGGTGTGCCAATGGGGGCTTGACTAGCCACTGTAATCCCAATGTGAATACTCATAGTATCTATGTAATGGACCATTTCTATAGGGACGGTCAAGATGTGGTCAGATCGTGGAGCATCTGTACCAGGAAAATAATAGGCAGTGGTAAACGGTACTGTGTGTGGGTTAGAGGTTTCGGGGAACATAGGTGAGACATTGATTTCAATGCCTGATCCTGCACCAAAAAGGTCCCATCTAAAAATTTCCATAGACCAAAAAGGATCTTGGCCCTCAAGTCCTGGAAAGGGTCCAGTCGACAATCTAGAAGACAACACAACTAATTCTCTAGAAGAATTCACTCGCATAATACATCTCTCAGAATCGGGGTGAAGTCGAAAGTCCTCTCGAGTATTGGTAATTCATAAACGTTCTAGAGAGTCGGTTCTTTCCACTTCCAGTTGTGGAGTGGTAACGTCTTGGACTTCACTCTGTTGAGGAGATCCCTCAGGTGAGCTTGTAGGCAGGGGTTGATAACCTTCCGGATGCTCTGGAGATAAACCCTGCATTCTATGTGAATGATGTGGAGGATCTATTGTGAATGGGTTACAAACTTATGAAGAAAGTCCTATGGTCAACTTGGGTGAACAAACAACACGCACTAGTAAATAAAATCTAGGAAACAATACCAAGCAAACAAGACCTTCTAATTTCAATGTCACTAGTTGGTGATAAAATCCAACATCACAACAACGAGATGAGAAGGGGCTGGGCTAGGGTGGAAAATTTACGCTAACGACCTGCTTAATGGACTTACACCCTGGTGCAAGATCCCACACATAATCGTGGGTATACCCTCCAAGGATCCCGAGTGAGTTTGGCCAACGTCGATTCTAGGTACCGTGAAGACTTTCCCCTTCACAGTCACCTTATGTAAGACCCTAAAAAGATAGGCCACTAAGGTTACCATCAACAACAATAAAGCTTGGGGTGATAGTCAACAGTCAGATCCACATGCAAGGGCAAGGTATCT
>SNQJ01S0029983.1:16134-72821 GCA_010110895.2 Picea sitchensis
ATATCCCTTTCCCAAAATTTCCCCCACCATCTCTGGAAAGTACCTCTTTATTTTTACACAAGATTGAGGAGGATAACATATGCTTATCGATGTAAGCTCATCCTTCAGATGAGTCCCTCATATTATATTTAACGAACCCTAGGAAGGAGTGTTTCGGTCCCATTGCGGGTCTTTCGATGTTTGTTTAACGAGTCCAAGGATAGAAAACTCGGGGGGTTTTCATGTTTTGATATTCTGAAAAAAACTTAAAGAGAACTCTCCCAGTTCCTTTTTCGTTAAGGAGTTCGACGAGATCGAAAAAGTGATAAACTATCGCCCGTCAAACGTTTTCTTCAAATACTTTAACGAGTGTGAAAAGAACAAGATCGCTCGACAATCTTTTCATTTTTATGGAGCATGAAAAGAGCTTAAAGGATACTCCCTTAGGTTCGTTGTTTTCATGTTACCATGATGAGTATGAAAAGATGAGAAAAAGTATACTCAGTTACGTTCTCATTTATTTTCGAGCATGAGAGTGAATGAAGACTGAGCTCGAGGTTTTTCCTACAAAACCCTAAAAAAGTAGTCGTACATGTGACAAAAAGAAAAAACACCCGTACCCCCTTATTCAGACTTCGAAGTTGCTATATCTGAAAAAAACCATACTCACAAGGCTATTAGGGAATTAGGTTTTATAAGAAAAGCAATAAAAATAATATAAAAAATCAATAAAAATAGTAAAAAGTGAATAAATATGGGTAAAAAGGGGTTTTTACCATTTCATCGTGATTTTGCCAAAAACTTGTCCAACATACCTCATTTTCCCCCAAATTTCTTTGCTCGATTACGGGAGGCACACGTGATCATTTGGTGAACCGTTTTAGCCAACGAGGTAATCTCTTGATATTTCAACTTTTCCATGGTTTATTTTTAGTTTTTATTGGCAATTTTCAGGGTTTTAGGTCCATTTTAGGGTCACACCATGCGCTCAAGCATTCTCACAGGTGGGCCTTACGAGACCTGCGAGAATCTAGGATTCTCACAGGTGGCCTTCAGGGCACCTGCGAGAATCTTGCACTGAGCAAAAGGGCCACCTGTGGGGGCCAAAAAACGGATTTCAAAGTTTGGTTTTGCTCAATAAAAAATATGCAAGAGTTTAAAACAAGTTGTTGACTCCCCTCTCATGGCTCTTTTGAAGGTATTTGACCATCACAATGTTGGAATGGCGAGAAAGGGAACATGAGGAGGATGATGCCATTGTCAGGAATGACCCAGGTATAGTTGCTTCCCTCTAGGACTGTGGGCTATTGAAATTTTTCAGGATTCCAGGCATGAGGGCCCAGCTCAGGTTGTTGGAATACCTAGTCCACATGTGGGATGTGGACCAACAGTTATTTCATGTGGGAGTCCATACGTTGACCCTAGATATTGAGGATATCTATTTTATAACAGGTTTGTCATGGCATGGATACCATGCTACTTTGACCGGAGGTAGAGGCGACGGACTCCTCATGAGTGAGTATTGTCGCCAATATTGTGTTCCTAAGGCAGAGAGAAGCAGAGGTAAATTTTCTATTTGGGGGGTCCAATATTTGACCCTACGGACCATTTTGTTTACTACCGCATGCATGGTTGGGAGTGTGGCTCCGCACATGGCTCTCTAGAGATATTTCCAATACGCCATAGAGTGCATAGAGCCTCAGGTCTTCAACTAGTTGGATGCAGTTCTCCACAGTATGAAGAGACAATTGATGAAGTGCAAAAAGGGTGACTTGAAGCAGTTTGGGTACAGATCACTTTTGGTGTCATTCTTCCTCGAGAGGGTCCCACTCCTGCGACTATAGGTTGATTGGGGTTTACCAGCCCCACAGGATCTGACGATGCTGAGGTGGTGAAACCTCATGGCTCAACATGTAGCTGGGCCTATAATCAAGTACAATGATTCATTTTTTGACTGGTTGAGGCCCCAGATGCTGATGATCGATGACTACGCATATGATGGTTTGGATTTCCTAGGGGATCCGAATTTGGCCCTGCTTGAGGATGCTCAATGGAGTGACTTAGGTAAGAAGTACACATTTTTTTTCTTTTTAAATGTTTTTGCAAATTTTATCATATGAAATGTTTTTTATGTTTTTCCAAGAACTAATCAAAAACTTTATTTTTCATGACACAGATGTGGGGCCATATCGACCTCCAAGAACATCTCCTATTCAATGTCTCGAGAGTCTCCAATTTTTTTATCGAATAAATCTGTAGGTGTCGACACTAACAGATCTCCCTAGATCCACCTGGATCTATAACAAAATAGGACAGGACATGACTCTTTCCCTAAGTTGCAATCATTGAATCTACTACTAAGAAGGAATGAATGACATACATTTATATCACTTCCTTAGGTCTTTGTTGTTCCCGCTTCAATTCGGTGCTCTTGTGAAATCAGGTCCAAGACAACACAAACCAACCAAAGTGAAGATAGAATAGTATATTCAATGTCAACCTATGCATATGATCAAGGAGTTATGCAATAAAATAAGAGTGATTTTATGGGAAAGGGACATGCCACTGTATTATATTAAATGAAAGTAGAAGATACAACTGGATTGCCTTGATGTCACAAGCTTCCTTTTAGTGACCCTTGGTTCCAACACACACACTTTCTCTGTATTTTCATGAAGAAGATCCAATACAACTTGATAGACCAGATAGAGTCTTCAAGCTTCTATCCAAGCAGAGTTCTTCACACAATCCTTTCACCAATTATTCATTCAATCTTGCTTAACCTTTTCCATGAGAAACCTATCAATATATAGGAGAAGGAGGGATGGCTACATGGATGAGGATGATCCCACCAAATCTGAGAAGTTAGTAGGATGCCAACCATGAGAATGCCAACTCATTTTCTAGAAGATTCCCTTCTAGAACCTTCGTGACCTCTTCTCTTCTTCAAGCTTAAAAACAGGTTCACACCCTACCTATAGATCAAAAAGCAAACAGTTCACACCCTAAGTGTGGGTGGCCTGCGAGAATGAGGGATTTTCGCACCCTATAACATAGGCAGCCCACGAAATCATCTTAAAAATGTGTTTTTTGGAAGAAGACAACAGTCACTTTTCTGAGGCAAAAATTTGTTGTGGGAGCCTAAATACATCACTTGTAGAGACATCACCAGAGTGACCAAAATCATGTGTAACAACTGTCAGGGAGGAAGTGGACTTAGAGGATGGAAAGATATAGAAAAAGGCCATGGATGAAGAAATGGTAGCCTTGGATAAGAATAAGGATTGGGATCTAGTGGAGTTTCCAACTGGAAGAAATCCCATTAGCAAAAAATATGTATTTAAAAACAAGTTGAATGTAGAAGGAAAAGTGGATAAATACAAAGCTTGGTTAGTAGCAAAGGGTTATTCCCAGGTCGAGGGAATTTATTTTGGTGAGATTTTTTCTCATGTTTCCAAGTTAAATTCTATAATATTTGTGTTATATGTTGATGTTTCATTTGATTTTGAGGTAGAAAAAATGGATGTTAAGATAGCATTCCTACATGGGGATATGGAAGAATAAATCTATATGAAGAAGCCAGAAGGATTTGTTGTGGAGGGAAAGAAGGAGCTGGTATGAAAGCTGAAAACTTATCTGTATGGTTTCAAACAATCACCAAGGATGTGGTATCAAAAATTTGATACTTGTATGCTGGGACTTAGCTTCACAAGAAGCAAAGAGGATCATTGTCTGTATTTTAAATTAATTGGTGATCATTTGATTTATTTGTTCTTGTATGTGGATGACATGTTTTTGATAGGAAACAACAAGGAGATTATCCAAGATGTGAAAACTCAGTTTTCCTCTAAATTTTACATGAAGGATATTGGTGCTTAAAATTTCATTTTGGGCATGGAAATTAAAACAGATAGAAAAAGAGGAAACTTGATTTTTGTGTCCATTGTTGGGCGGTTTTTTAGCACATGGTTTTTGCCGATGGTTTTCTATTTACGGTTAAGGAATTAGGGTTGTTGACTAATCCAAATCATTGGGTTAGGGTTTTGGATGTTGTTGGATCCTATATGTATATTGTATTTTAAACAATGTATCACTATGAATGACTAGAGAATATGTTTTCTTTCTCGGTTTGTGTTTCCAGGGGAAATATCTCTCTGTAATGTTTTTATTTTCCATTGTATATTTTTTGTTCTTTTATTGAAAAATTATTTTTCGAAAAATATTATATAAGGTTAAAATCTATATTTGGTATCAAATATTTGTTGGTTTCAGGGGGATGCCTTTGTAGTCAAGGGTTTGGCTCAGGATTGTGATCAGCCTTGTTACAGTGGGAGATATGTGGTATTTATTTTTCAGGTGAAAATAAATGGCGAGCAATTTGAAATGGAGATCGAGAAGTTTAATGGGAAATTTTTTTAGTTGTGGAAGCTGAAGATGGAAGATCTATTGGTCGAAAAAGATTAGTGTATCGTGGTGGATCCAAGTACTGCACCTACAGGAAATTTAACAGATGACTGGAAAATGTTGGATCAGAAGGTGAAGAGCATAATCCGACTATGTCTCTCAAATTCAATATTACTTAATGTGTTATAGGAAGATACAACCAAATATTTATGGGATAAGTTTAGGAATTTGTATCAGTCTAAGTCCCTAGTAAATAAAATTTTACTAAGAAATAAGTTGTATAACCCAAGGATGAGATATGGAGACTTGGTGGAAGAGAATTTGAACGCCTTCAATACTATGTTAAGTCAGTTAGTATCTGTTGAGATTTAAATTTTAGATGAAGATAAGTGTATTAGTTTACTGTGCTCTTTACCATACTTCTAGGATAGTCTGGTTGTGTCCATAGGTAGTAATACACCTAACTTTAAGTTTGATGAAGTGGTATCATCCTTGTTTTTGGAGGATATGAGACATAAGAACATGGAAGGACATAGCACAAATGCATTATTTGCAAGAGGATGCTCCCAAGAAATAAATAGATTTAAGTCCTCAAGTGGGAGATCTAAGTCTAAGGATAGATCTAAATCTCCCGAAAATTTTGTAAAGATATGTTGGAGATGTGGAAAAGAAGGGCACTACAAGAAGCAATGTAGTTCCAAAATTGAGAAAAAAAAGGAATCTGAAGAAGATTCTTATACATAAGAAAAGACCTCCAAGAAAGAAAGAGGGGATGAGTACTTTTATTCTTAAGGAACACATGCAGATCATGAGGCATGGTTGGTTGACTCAGGTGCATCCTTTCATATGAATCCCCACAGGGAGTGATTATGTGAATATGAAAGTTATGATGGAGGTAATGTTTTCTTAGGTGATGAATCGACAACCATAATCCTAGGATGAGGAAAAGTCAAGTTGAGGCTCATATATGGAAGGATTGGAACACTACCCGATGTTCTACACATCCCAGGTTTGTCCAAAATTTTGATTTATGTAAGAGAAATGGATGGTGCATGGGTAAAAACAATATTTGTAAATGAAACCTACAGGATAGTTCGAAGAGAAATGGTGTTGTTGAAGGGAGTTTGGTTTGGAAATCTGCATAAGATGCAAGGAAGCACTATTAGTGATGGGTGTAATAGTTCTATTGTTCCTGATATTGGAGTTGGAGAAGAAAGAACTCCTACAGTCTCGGGAGAAAAGGTTATGTTGTGGCATCAAAGACTGTGGCATATCAAAGAGAAGGGTCTTCAACTACTACATGGTAAAGGTATGGTTGAATGTATGTCTAATTTCTCTTTGTATTTTGATTTCTATGAACATTGTGTATATGGGAAGAAGAATTGGGTAAGATTCCCCTTTGGTGCAATGAGGGAAGAAGGAATTTTACAGCTAGTTCATAGTGATGTGTTTGGACCTGTGTTGGTTCCATAATTGGGAAAATATGTGTACTATGTATCATTTATAGATGAATTCTCAATTAATACTTGGATATATATTCCTCGGGAAGAAATATGAAGTCTTTGACAGGTTTAAATATTTTAAGGCTCTTGTTGAGTATCAAACAGAGAAAATAATTAAGGTGTTGAGGAGAGATAATGGCGGAGAGTTATGCAGGAATGAATTGGAAGAATTTTGTAAGAAGTGAAGTATAGCAAGGCAGAATACTACTCCATATACACCTCAGCAGAATGGAGTTGCAGAAAGGATGAACATGGTGTTGATGGAAAAAGAAAGTTGATTCTCAATGGTGTTGGGTTAGGGAAATAATTATGGGTAGAGGCAGTGGGTAGTGCATGTTACCTGGTCAACAGATCACCCTCATCATCATTGGATGACAAGACTCCACAAGAGGTATGGACTGGTAAGAAACCTTCTCTCGCACATCGCAAGGTATTTGGATGTGAGGCTTTTGTTCATGTTCCAAAGGAAAGCATGAGTAATCTAGAGAAGAAGGTTGGAAAGTGTATCATTATTGGGTATAAAGATGGTCTCAAAGGTTATAAACTTTGGAACCCAAAAACTAAGAAGGTTGTGTATAGACAATATGTGGTATTTATATGAATGAAGGATTTTGTTAAACATGAAATCCTACCAAGTAAGGAAGAACCAAAGAAAATAGAGTTTGATTTAAAGGATGATGAATTAGACTCTACAGAAGAAAAGGAATCAGAATAAGAAGATACTCATACTCCAGTATTGAGGAGATCGGTTTGAGAGAAAAGGCTACCATAAAGGTATACTCCATCTGATTTTCGTTCAAATTTTTCTTTGTCTATTACTGATGATGATCCTGTAACTGTTAGGGAGGAAGTGGATTTAGAGGATGGAAAGATCTGGAAAAAGGCCATGGATGAAGAAATGGAATCCCTGGATAAGAATATGGCTTGGGATCTAGTGTATTTTACAACTGGAATAAATCCCATTAGAAGAAAATATGTATTTAAAAATAAGTTGAATACAGAAAGCAAAGTGGAGAAATACAAAGCTTGGTTAGTAGAAAAGGGTTATTCCCAGGTTGAAGGAATTTATTTTGGTGATATTTTTTTATCATGTTGCCAAGTTAACTTCTATATTATTGGTGTTATCTGTTGTTGTTGCATTTGATTTTGAAGTAGAATAGATGGATGTGAATATAACATTCCTACATGGGGATTTGGAAGAATAAATCTATATGAAGCAGTGAGAAGGCTTTGCTGTGAAGGGAAAGAAGGAGTTGGTATGCAATATGAAAAAGTCTTGGTATGGTTTAAAACAATCACCAAGGATGTGGTATAAAAAATTTGATACTTATATGTTGGGACTTGGCTTCCCAGGAAGAAAAGAGGATCACTGTGTGTATTTTAGATTAATTGGTGATCATTTGATTTATTTGGTATTGTATGTGGATGATATGTTTCTGATAGGAAACAACAAGGAGATTATCCAAGATGTGAAAACTCAGTTGTCCTCTAAATTTGACATGAAGAATATTGTGCTATAGCAGGAAAACCCCTCTATGGACTACACCAGGGTTCTGAAATGTAGAAATGGATAACCGTCTAAAGTCTCCTACTTTTTATCAACTATCCCAACATTACCTCACAATCATACATAAAAGAAAAAGTATAGGGATCCGGTAGGCATACCTTAAACTCTACATTTGGTGTCGATCCCTTTGTGCTTGGTTGTTTCCCGACTGCAAGTCTCCTCCCAAGGATGACCTGCATTCAAAAAAATACAAACAAGAAACTACAAGCATGCATTCTATATATGGATTAGTGGGTTAGACATCATAATAAAAAAATGTAAACAAAATCATGAAGATCGAAGACATCATTTGGGAGGATGGAAAAAATACTTATTTATATTAATCTCACAAAAGTCATTTACAACATGAGACTGGCACTACTCCTTGAACTTGGTCTTGGGATCCTCTTCACCATGAACAAATTTCTTCCATGTGTTCTTCTTCTCCTCTTCAGTTCTCTCTAGGGAAATGGCAAGGATTTGCAAAGGAGGAAGAAGACATTCTGGCTCAAACTCACAATGTGGTTGCAAAATATTGGGGAAATGGGGGAATATTGAAATGGGTAGTGTTTCTATGCTCTCGTTCTTATTTTTTTCTAATGGGACCCCAACCCCTTCTTTTATAGGACAAAAAGGGCTAGGTATTCGGTTGGGTGACCGGCTATGGGCGGTCAAATGGTTTAGAAAACTTACCCAAACATTTCTATTCTTTTGTCGCTTTCTATTTTTCATGCTTTTGTGAGTGTATGCGGGCTGTAGTGGTTCAGAAAGTGTGTGTACGTGGGAAGTAGTAGTGTAGGGTGTGTACACCTTAAAAAATATTGTTTTTAGAAGAGATGTTCAATGATGGCTTGGAAAAGATAGCAAGTAAGATGGCCTGATGCCAGGTATGCATGTCTGGTGCAATTTAGGGTTATAACAGATGCCCCCTAATGTGTGAGGTCAGAAGAGCATCCGATGGCCGAAATAAATTACAAATGTTCACCAATGTATGAAGCAAGTGAGCCCAGGGACTAGATTTCAAGAGGTTCCATCTGCAAAAATAACAATTTGTCTCACCAAGGCAGGCATACCCATGCTTGGGATGAAATAAAATCATCATTGCCAATCAAATACACTGCATATCCATGTCATATAACTATAGAAAGTGTATATGTGAGTAGTACATATCGGATCTACATCTCAAAATCAAAAGATATATGTGTATAGTATCCATCTTCAAGAAGTCAATGATGCCTGATGGCTAGAGATGAGTTCTTCAGATCTTGAGAAACAACTTCAAAATCTTCAAAACTTAGGTAGCAGTGTAATATGAATGTACAAATTCACTACCTAGAAGTATTTGATGGATTTTCAGGAATAGACAAGAGGATCTCGGTGATCAGGAAGAGAACTTCTTTGATTTTGAACAAGGACTTGATTGGGATTTCAAGGTGGTCGGGCATGTGGACAAGAGAAAAAATGCAGAAGGGCCGACTCAAGTTTACTAAGACTTCCCTCAAACAAAATCACGACAAATGATGAGACTCAGGAAGCATGGCATTGACACAAGTTCACGATGTAGGAGTCAACATGAACTATCCATATGTTTGGAAGGATAACCAAACAGAGGAGGCCACAACTCTATGTAGCGAGAACAACTTCCTAAGGTCATATTAAATCCCAGGGTTTGATGAAAAAACGGGAGGATGTGCTTTCTCCAAGGGCAATTCATTGTGCTGCCAACAAAAAGAAAATACTTTTCCCTTTCTCTTTTTGGGGTATATTTGATTTTTTTTTATCTTTTTCAATAATTTTGGAAATCTTGAAAAAGAATAAAAGAATACTATGTTACAAAGGAGGAACGAGTGTCGCAAACATACTAGTTCCAAGTGCAAGGAACACATTGATTCTAAGAGAAAGGGGACATATGTAGGAAATATACACTCAAGAAAAATCCTCCATGGGTCAAGGTGTCAAGACCCAGAGGCAAAATGCTACAAGGCTTGCATATAAGGCATGCTTTAGATGGTTCAGTTGAGAGAAACATGGAGTTGGCATTAGGCCAAATAAACAGGAATGCAAATGAGATTAATAAGACACAATGATAATGTCCTTCAATGTAATTTTAACGAGCCTAGAGAAGGTAATCTTGATGGTTTTTCATTTTTAGAGAGTCTGAAAAAATGTAAAAGGAGACTCCACTGAGGTACCTTTTTCGAAGGTAGTCTAGTCGGTTCGAAAAAGGGGTAAACTAGCACCGAAAAGACGTCTATTCAAAACCATTTTAACGTGTGACAAACACAAGATCACTCAGAAATTTTTTCATATTTAAGGAGTCTGAAAAGATATTAACTATGGACTCCATAAGGGGTGTTCTTCTTGACCAATTTAACGAGTGTGAAGAAACAAGGTCACTCAGCCACCTTTTCAATTTTAGGGAGTCTGAAAAGAGCTTAACTATGGAATCCATGGGGGTTCCTTTTTCGTAAATTTAGTCCCTCAGGCCCAAAAAAGGGTTAAATCTATACCTGAGAATACTCTTCTAGAGAAACGAGGCTCCTAGAGTATACTCGTGTTCGTAATTTTGACCATACGAACCGAAAAAGGGGTAAACTACCACCGAACAGACGTGCCTTCGAATTTTAGTTTGGCGAGCATGAAGGGAAACAAGATCACTCGACAATCTTTTCATGTTTAGAGGGTCTGAAAAGGGCTTAAAAGAAGACCCGTTGTGTTTTGGGAGTCCCGAGGGTGAGGTCAAGAGTGATAATGAATCATGCAAATGAGGCTCAAACTCATAATCAGAAAAAATTAATAAGGACTCTCGAGCCTATAGTCATTAGTGACGGGATGCACACCAAAATGCAACCAGAATCTACCTAGGGAATACATGTGAAATTAGTCTCTACCACTAAATTACGACACTTCTAGAGAAGGAGTGAGGTTTCTGTGTCGTAATTCAATGGGATCGATCCTATAGAAAAGTGAAAAAGACAACGAGATGTAGAAAGTGGAGGTGGAATCCTATATTACATGCACAAAGTTGGAAAAATAAATTTTTACCAAAAGATCTTTTAAAAATGACCCAACTCTCAAAAATTTTCCAAATACCTAAAGTAAAACTTATCGTAACATCCCCCCGAGAAAATCAAGAACCATAGTAAACGATTTTCAAGCTAGAAAAGAGATATCTAACATAGTGTCGGATATGGGAGCACCGAAACTTTGAATTTGGGACTGTTTTATGTTCCTTTTTCTTCGAGAGGGTACCCAGTCTCAATCCTCAAGAGATGATATGAGGGAACAAGGCCTCTCTCCCATTTCTATGCAGGTGGGTGGCATTGTTGCTGCGACAGGGGAGAGGGAGGACCATTGAGGCCTTTGATGACAAGTTTTTTGACTGGTGGGCATGGAAAATTCCAGAAATAGAGGACCACTCCTATGCCGAGATCAATTTTTCTAGGGATCCTGACATGCCTATACTTCCCAGAGTGGAGCGAGGAGAGATGAGTAATTTTTCTTTTCAAAGTTTATTTAATTTTAATGTCTTATATATATATATATAATTTTTTGTATACCAGAGTATCTGACACTTAAGTATCTGTTATGTATAGATGTGGGACTAGTGCGTCTACCAAACTTCTCGAGGACTAGGCAACATCCTTGACCAAAGGCAAGACCAACCACAGCCGTCAGACTAGCAACAATAGTAGGGGGGCCTCCAGCCAGAGAGGCTGAGAGAGTACTGAGACGGGTGGAGCGGAACCTCACCGTGCTCACTCATATAGTCCCTATGGCAGAGATCCAAGATCTCCCACAGTCGATGCAATCTCACGTATTTGGGGTACCACAGACCTAGGTCCATCTCTTTCAGAGTTTGGCGAACGTCATTGTTCATTATGGAAGGGCCAACAGGCCCCGCCCTTAGATAGGCTAGACTACTCACGTGCCAAGGACACCTTTTATATATTTTTAAGGGAATAAGCCTTGTGACTCTTACTTGACATATTTTTTAGGTGCTTGTGCCCACCCATGTACTCTGATATTCTTGATATATATATTCATGTTTACATCTTTTTACATCTTATGTATTACATCTATTTTATAAATGTATTTTCATGTGCATGTGTGTGCTTTTTATTACATGTGTGCAATGTGCCAATCTAATACTTGATTAGCTAGAGTATTTGTGATTTGGTTCAATCTCCTAGGAACATGGATATGCGTAATGTAATCAAAGCTTCATTCTAAGAGAGGTACCCTAAGGAACCATCGATGTAGAGTAGGATCATAAATGCGGTAAACCCCATTTAACTAGGACACAACCAGCTGAGCGTCTAAGTAGACTCAGAGGCGAGAGATACCATGCAAAAAAGTGTCACAAAACAACTCTAATACTACGTTGTATTCGACGACATTGTTTGTGGCATCACCTAAACAGATACCTCTTGAAGATAACAACTGGCCCTGAGATGTGAAAATCACCCAAGCTGCAGAAGGAAGCCTCTGAGTGTGCCAGCTAGCATCATCCGCAAACCCAACGAACACCTCTAATTCACTAGACATCTACCATAGTGAAAAAAGATGACATAAAAAATGACACGTCCATAAAACCAAAAAGACAAAGGCTAAAAATGTACAAGAACTATACATATGTTACAAGAAGTCACCCAAGGCGACCCACCTACAAGTAATAATTCTTGAAGTAGAGCCCATTTCTAGGCTCCGCCAAAGCATTTCCATCAAATTCCACCAGACGATAACTGCCCTTATTTAGAACCTCCTTCACGATGAAAGGTCCGAACCACATGGGTTTGAACTTTCCTACCCCTAGGGGATCCTTATCTTGGTCATAGACTAGGACAAGATCACCTTCAGAGAAAATCCAAGGATGAACAAACTAATCATACTAACACTTGAATTTTTGTTTGTGAGCCTCATTTTCCAAGGCTGCATCACGATGTTGCTCATCAAGCTACTCAAGATATAATAAACTCTCTTCAAGCGGTGAAGTGTCTGGCAATAACTGTACTGCCAACTTTAAAGATGGGATCTGGCACTCTACAAGCAAGACTGCTTCCAGCCCGTAAATGAGTTGAAAAGGTGAGAAACTGGTTGTAGTCTTAACATACATTTGGTAGGCCCATAACATGGAGTACAACATCAAATGCCAATTTGACTTGGCCAAATTGATCGTTCTCTATAAAATAGTCTTAAGGGACTTATTCATAGCTTCCACCTGACCATTCTCTTGTGGGTAGTAGGGTGACGAATGTTCTTTCCTCAACCCAAGATTTGATGTTAACTTGGACATCATTTTATTCTGAAAGTGATTGCCATGGTTAGTGAAAATCTCTCTCGGGACGTCGAACCTTGCTATTATCTGGTTAAACAAAAAGAGAGTTATTGTCTCCCCATCATATTTAAACATTGGCATACCCTCAACCCACCTCGTAAAGTAGTCTACTGCTACGATGATATAACAGTGCCCCCTTGCTGAAGGGGGGTTTCATGTAGCGTAATCAATCCCCCACTTGATGAAGGGACCAACTGTGATGACGAGAAACATGGGAGTGGGGTGTGCCCTCATCTTTTGAGAGACGATCTAACATGGGTGGCACTTCTTGATAGATTTAACACAATTTTTTATTAACGTCGGCCAAAAGTAACTGGCTCATAGAATATTTTGGGTTATTGCCAACCCAGAAAATGACCGCCACATGCTCTAGTATAGAAATAATTAAGCACGATTTTCACTTCTTCATGAGTGAGACATTGGCGGAGGATGCAATCTACACCTTGACGATATAGAGTGTCTTCGAGTATGAGATAGTTCTTATCCCGATGGCGTATACGGTGATGGTCATCATGAGAAGCAGAGGTGGGGCACTTCAAAGTCAGGATATAGACTAGTATATCTCCATACTAGAGGTCCAAAGACGTGATAAAAAACATGTCTACTTTGATAGGTGACTCTTTGGGTATAACATCACTCAATTCGACTGAAAGTTTCAAGATGAGTTCTGTGAAGACCAACAACTTTTTTGATTTCGCCAAAACAAAATCCAAGTCAAATTCTTGGAGGATGACTATCCATCTACTGATCTTTCTGCTGATTACACGTCGTGTCAATACGTATTGAAATGGGTTCACAACAACAATGATGGTGGTCTTGTGAAACAAGATGTAATGACGGAACCGTTGGACAACATGAACTGTTGCCAACGCAAGATTTTCAATGTGGGAATAATTGAGTTTCGGTCCAACCAGGCCTCAGATCAGGTAATAAATCACGTATTCTGAGAGAAAATCATCCTCCTGAACCAAGACCATGATAATGGTCGACTCTACAATGACCAATTATAGTAAGAAATCTTTATTATAATTGGGTGGCAGAAGCAGAGGGGCAAATGTGAGGGCATGTTTCAATGCTTCGAAAGAGTGTTGAGCAGCTTCGTCCCAATGAAAAGGAATGTCCTTATTTAGTAGACGCATGAAGCCCTTTGTGATCTCATCATAGTTTGCGATGAAACTCCATAAAAAGTTCACTTTTCACTATAAAATATGAAGCTAAGGGACTATGCACAGGGGAGGCAACTAAACTATTGCCTCAACCTTTAGAGGATTGACCATGATCCCTGTTGTCAAAACTATGAAACCTAGTAGACGTCCCAACGTTACGCAAAAACTGCACTTGTTTGGATTCAAGAGGATCTGGTAGTAGCGACATCGCTCAAATATGAGTCAGAGGTGTGTGGGATTATCATCTCTCTTATGAGATAGTGATGCTAAATAATCAAGATAAGTCTCGACTATGTGTTTGAGATCATGGAAAGCAAAAGACATGGCCTGCTGAAAATTAGTTCCATCATTTTTAAGACCAAAAGGCATCTTTCGATAAGAGAATGTACCCCATGGACAAATCAAAGCGGTTTTGTGTTGGTCTTCGGGTTTGATCTGTATCTGATTGTATCCCGAAAAACCATCCATGAAAGAAAAGGCCTCGCAACCTGTGCATTCATCGACTATCTGGTCAATAAATGGCGTGGGGAAATTATCTTTTGGATAAGCCTTGTTCAAATCACAGAAGTCCATACATACATGAATCGTACGTTGTTTTTTGTTGATTGGCATGAGATTTGACACCCATTGAGTCAGTTGGATGGGGTAGATTAAACTGGCATTAAGAAGTTTTTCTACTTCAGCCTTAATAGTTGTTGCTTTCTTAGGATTCACCGGACAAAGATTCTACCAGACCGGCTTGGCATTAGGATAAGTCATTATTTCATGTTCGATGATTCTTGGATATATGCTTGGCATTTCCTCATAAGACCAGGCAAAAACGTCACGGAATTCTTTAAATAAATCCATGTAGATTCGAATCTCCTCGAGGGAGTAGTCCACTCCGATGAAGACATTCTCCATGACGCCAGGGGTTCTGGAGATGTCAATTGGTATCTTTTTAGCGATGGTTTCCATATTTCCTTCAGTGTAAACTGCATGCATAGCTAAAGGATTGATAGGACAAGACCTATCTCCAGTCATAGTCAAAGTGAATTCACCTGCTTCAATTCTTATTAACTCTGGGAGGAAATAAGATCTGTGATGGAGATCATCCCAGGGTTTTTTCAGACTAGTCATTGCCTCAATAATCACCTCTTCTAAGGGAAATACTAATTTTAAAGAATCAGTATCAGTGAGGGAACCTTGAGCCTAAGTAGGCTCGAGAATCGGATGTAACTCCTATGCAGGAGTTGGATCGAGGTCGACGGAAGCTTACTGGACTATAGAGTACGCAACTTCTGTTGTGGACAAAGGCATGGCCATGCCATGGTGCCCAGTCCCTTCCATCATAGTTGATGGGGAAGGAAGAGTCCACAAATCATCAAAGTAGGTCATACGGAACGATGATACTTGAAAGATTTCAACCTTAGGCTGGTTGGGGATAGCCGCTATCAACTTAATGTTGTTGGAAGGAGGCAGGTAATCAAAAGTACCCATCAAAGGTGGGTACAAACCAATGCCTATGTTGATGATGTTGAGTTGAGGGTTATCAATCATCGGTATCGTGGATGCCCCCGATGAAGGGTCGGTATGGGAGAAAGATAATTAATCAATGGACATGATTCAACCCTCGTGTGGAAACAACAAGACCCATAAAATTGTAGCGACCACTGCTTGCATAGAATAGGTCCAACTCCTTCCTAACAAGAGATTGTAGTCAAGAGACACATCGACCACTTCGACCTCGATGCACACGGTCTTCCCCACTAACTACATGGGGAAAGAGGGGATGATTCCATGTGGTCAAAATGAATGACCATCGAATGTAGTAAGAAGAGTAGGTGATGGAGACAAAATGGGTTGGCCAATGGCCTTCCAACATTCAAAAGACATCATGCATGTCGAGGTGCCCTCATCAACCACCATGCAGAAAATGTTTCGATTAAAAGTTTGTGTGGTGTAAGCCACTACTATCTGAAACGCCACATGGTAAGGAAGATGAGGTTTTAATTCGGTCGTATCAAGCATGATTGTTCCTGGATTACAAGTCTCAGCAGATCCTAAGGCATCTAATAGAGCCTTTCTTTGGGAAGGGAAACTCTAGAGGACTTCCAAAGAATACATTGCACAAGGGGTTTGAGACAAATCCTCCACCACAGAATAGTTTTGGGTGGCCCTTGTGTTTGGGTTGTGGGAAGATTTCTTGAACGCACCTTTTGGTACGTGTGTCATTGTTTCTCCCAATGTATTCTCAATATGGAGAGGAAGAGATGGGTTTTCATCTTCTTTACCTTTCTCAGAGGTGTTTGGCATTCCGTAGTCTTGTGTCCTAGTTGCTATGTCAACGTTACATTTCATCATGTACACATTCGCGAACAAAGGATTACTCGAATATGGAGGGGATCCTTGACTTCCCTCTTCTGCACTCACAGAGGCTTGAGTTAAATTTTTCCCATGTGGAAATGGGTGTGTTAACATGATAGGCTATTGTTGTGCCAATAAATTTTGGGCCTCTGCAAGCTGAGGGCATAAGTGAGTCGGGTGGTCTTTCATGCAAAGATTACATGGATACTTCAACTTCTTCTTTTCTGTGTCTCCCCCGCCAGCATTATTGGTGGGTTTCTTATCCCCCTTACCCTTCTTTCGTTGTTTCGTCTTCCCGTCATGCTGTTAGGTGGGATTTGGGTTTGTCGATTGCACACTGTGTACATCTGATGTTTGAGTAGTGGGAGAAGCCAAACCAGTGGTCTGGATAGCCATTGTCTGTTGTATTGACAATTGTTGCAATTGATTCAACAGCTGATTAGTAGTATTGGTTTGCATTGAACCAAAAATACCATCGGCATGTGGTCCAGATCATTGTCTGGTCTTGTCAAGTATCGATCGAGGTGCATCTGGCAAAACTTCGTAAAGTAAACTAGACTGAGAGTAAATGAACTCTAGATGTCAAGCTCTCATTATCGCTTCTTCTTCGGAAAATACCCCCGAGGTTGGGACATCTTTATATAAATGATGTACCAAAGGCTTAAGGAACCAATCTAGAAATAATGTTGGTGGGACTTGTACTTTTATCAAACTCTTTCGGCGTCTCCATTCTTGGATGTGATCTGAGATATGGTCTGCTTTTGTTTTCTCAAAGTTGGCCAACAACTCAGTGTTGGCATTGTATCTCATTGGTAATTGAAAATGGTTTAAGAAAACCATTGTCAATTCACCAAAGGTAGAGTATCTTGAGCGATCAAGATCAATGTACCATTTTGCATCACTCCCGACAAGAGTGCATTGAAATAGACGCAACTGGACAGAGTCGTCGATTAATGAGTTGGACAAGAATCATAGATGGAAGGTGGTCACATGATCGCCTGGATCTTCCTTAGGCTTATCTTCAAACTTTGAAATATCTGAAGGAAACTTGGTTGGCATGGGGGGCCAACGTGGATCGTGACAGATGGGGTCATTTAATAACCTTGTAAAGTCTGGGAAGTGTAGAGTTGCCAGAAATGATAATTTGGGTTGTTGATTATAACCAGGGAAAAAGGATCCTGGAGTTTGGCTGGCACTAGGTTGCCATGAAAAGTTAGGTTGCTAGCCAGGGTTCTGGTAATAACCATGGCTATGACTAGCATACAAATTATGCACTTTTTGATATGTCATCGGCTAACTCCCATAATAGGACGTAAAGGGTTGGTCTTGTGTCACATTCCAATTATTTTGGGAAGGTTTTTCCCCTGCTGATCCGATGGGCATAGGTGTTGAGCCTTGCCTAGGGTTCCATTGGCTATGGAAGGGGTTGCTCTCGGTCGACATCCATGAAAAGAGAACTAATACCTGCCATGGATTCCAAAGTCCCTGTGAGGAAGGAATTCCTAATTTTCCCCCCTATGCAGGAATAGTACCCTACATAGGGTTTTGTTGTCCATAACTTGGGTTTCCCCCGACCGAGATAACAGCTGACGAGAAAGCGTTGTTACCAAATGCATTGAAAAAAGAGAACGGCGTCAAACCTACCGTCATACTATAAGAAGGAAGTCCTTGAATACCTTCTCCAAACAAACTATTACATTTGGTTGGGTGTAGTGCTAGTGAGCACCACCAAGCGAAGGGGATGAAGGAGGTATATGACCCCCTCCATAAGGGAAAGCGTTATAGGGAGCAGAAGTGCCCCCCATGGATCCTTGTAGAGGATCATTTGAGCTCCCTTCCCCTAGACCTAAAGTCTATAGAGTGGAGTATGAAAGGAAAGAGTTTGTGTCGAACCCAGACATCCTATATGAGAACGAAGGACCTGTCACACTCTGGGTGAAAGGAGTAGTGATCCCTGCCATAGACGGAATGAAACCATTGCCCGAGGTAGAGGCAGTCAATACCATAGTGACCCAAACCAACGACGGTTGGTTAGGAGGTGGAACACCCCCTGTAGTGACAGTCGTAGAGGGAATATGAGTATTCCCTAAAGAAGTAGCAACATTTTTTTTCCATCGCTGCTTGTGACACTACCTGATGCTCGTAAGGTTGAACCTGTATAACAATGGGTGCTAAATCAGTGATTGGGGGGTTATACAGACTAAGAGATTCCTCTCTGAGGTCAGAAATGATTGGTTCCTCTGGAATCAAATTTTCTCCTCTCGAAGATGAGTCGGGCACAGTTTCCTGTAACCCAGTCACCTCAAACGACCCTTGCTAGTCTAGTTTTCACCTTAGTGGTGGCGGGGGTGGCTCTAGATTAACCGATGGTAGGAAAAGAAGCCTTCATGATCAATGGAGCTCTTGATCCTCCATAGTGTGAGAAGATCAATGACACACTAGGGATTTCTATTAAATTTTTAAAAACTAGCACACACTAGAAAACTCTCCTATGAGATAAGACAAGCATATCACTAGCTAGTAGGAAGAACAGTTACACCAACCAACACTAGAGAAACTTACTAGTGAAAGTGAAACTCAAATACGAAAGCNAATTGTGGCTCGATGTATACCCTAGGTACTATGGTATACACATGCATTCAAATGTGTAAGTCACTAAGATAAAGGAAATTAGGTTTCCAGCGCGCGAACAGTCACCAGGCGGTTACAGTCAATAGTCGACTAGACTGCAATGAGCAGGGTATCAAGCCTAAAACCTATCAAGGGTATCAAAATCAAGTGTTACAGAAGATTACTGAGGACCTCGAACGGATTCGAGACCCATGAAGCTCTGTGGCAAATGCGATCAATGAAATCCCAAGACAAGTCCTCTATATGCATTCCTCCGCTACAATTGGTTTGGCTTTGGAGGGGTTATCTCTGCTACCTTTCCACACACGACCTCATGTTTATCCCTTGTGTTAGAGGGGGGTCTTGGATAACTTTAAATATTACTATAATTTCAAGTACTCCCTAGCTCAGACTCTTATGTTTGTTTTTGTAGCCTTGAAGAGTTTCCTCTCCAATCCTAAATCAAGGCTCTAGCCTAGACTAAATTGATGGACACTACAAACACAAAGTTTAATAAATTTAATTTAAGCGTTACTTTTAGTGGTTTTCTTAAGTTAGGAGGAACGAAATTGAAATCAATGATGTTATTTAAGAGAGGAAAGAGAAGAGCATAAAATGAAACTAAAACAAACCACTACTTCTTCTTCACAAGTAAAGATTTGCCAAATTAAACTCTTTCACCAACTTTTCTGTAACTATTTTTCTCAGATCTTTGAAAGGAAAACTTAAAACAAGATTTCGCTCAACTACAAGCTACTTAATGTCCTAAGAATTCAACTAAAGAACTTGAGAAAACTTTTATTTTTCCTTGATAAATAGAGCAACTAACCTAAACTACTTTTACCAAACAAAGAAATGAATTTTTTTTTTTTATTATTATTGTTTTATGCTTCAAAAAAAAGAAATTTGAAAATGAATTATTTTCTTTTCTTCTAAAGCAAAAAAGGGAAAATGATGACAAGTCAATACCAATAAATGACTTTAGGCCCAAACGCAGATCACAGGGAGTCACTGACTATACCAAATAGGCAGATCAAAGAAGACTCACAAACTTGTCTAAAAACCCTATTAAATAAAACTCAAGAAATCTTTTGATGAAAAGAAAGCTATGTTGAGGTCAGACCTAGGCTACACACTGCTATAATAGAGACCAGGGTTAGATCAAGAAAACCCTTGAGAAGTGTGACTTATGGCAGGGAAGAGGATGAATTCCTCTCTAAAAAAGATTTTTCTCAACACAGGAACACTATTGACACTTCAACAGCCAGTGTATGTATGCAGGTTGTTCAAAGGCAGGGTGCATATGTACGCATGTAGGCCCACTATAGGCCACGTAAACCTCTGTAAATCCTAAAAAAAATAAAAAAAATGAAAACCAACAGTCCAGCACGGGAAGGGAGTACTAGTATGGAAGACCAGAATCCCTCAAAGACACAGAAGCTTACAAAAACTCAGAAAATGGTAAATGAACTGATTCAAAGAACCCAAAGATCCTAGAGGCTTCCCCAGTACGATCACCAATTCTGCTATAGCAGGAAAACCCCTCTATGGACTACACCGGGGTTCTAAAATGTAGGCAGAGCTAACCATCTAAAGTCTCCTACTTTTTATCAACTATCCCAACATTACCCCACAATCATACATAAAAGACAAAGTATAGGGATCCGGTAGGCATACCTTAAACTTCACATCCA
Source organism: Picea sitchensis (assembly GCA_010110895.2). Lineage (NCBI taxonomy): Eukaryota > Viridiplantae > Streptophyta > Pinopsida > Pinales > Pinaceae > Picea > Picea sitchensis. Next base: position 36,720 of record SNQJ01S0029983.1, read on the forward strand.
TTGTCAACCCCTTTGTGATTGGTTGTTTCTCGACTGCAAGTCTCCTCCCAAGGCTAACCTGCATTCACCAAAAGACAAACAAGAAACTAAAAGCATGCATTCTATATATGGATTAGTGGGTTAGACATCATAATCAAAAAATGTAAACAAAATCACGAAGATCTAAGACATCATTTGGCGGGACGAAAAAAGTACTTCTTTATATTAATCTCACAAAATTTGTTTACAACATGAGACCAAAACTACTCCTCGAACTTGGTCCTGGGCTCCTCTTCACCATTCACCAACTGCTTCCACATGTTCTTATCCTCTTCAGTTCTCTCTAGGGAAATGGCAAGGATTTGCAAAGGAGGAAGAAGGCATTCTGGCTCAAACTCACAATGTGGTTGCAAAATATTAGGGCAACGAGGGAATATTGAAATGGGTAGAGTTTCTATGCTCTCGTGCTTATTTTTTTTGAATGAGACCCCAACCCATTCTTTTATAGGCCAAAAAGGGCTAGGTATTCGATTGGGTGACTGGCTATGGGAAATCAAACAATTTATGAAACTTACCCAAAAGTTTGCATTCTTCTGTCGCTTTCTATTTTTTGTGATTTTGTGAGTGTACGCGGATTGTAGTGGTTCAACAAGTGTGTGTATGTGGGGAGTAGTGGTGTAGGGCGCGTACACCTTCAAAAATATGGTTTTTAGAAGAGTTGTTCAGTGATGGCTTGGAAAAGATAGCAAGTAAGATGGCCTGATGCTAGGTATGCATGTATGGTGCAATTTAGGGTTATAACATCTTGGTGCTTCAAATTTCATTTTGGTCATGGAAATTAAAACAAATTGAAAAAAGAGGAAACTCGATTTTCGTGTCCATTGTTGGGTGTTTTTTCGGCACATGGTTTTTGCCGATGGTTTTCCTTTTACGATTAAGGAACTAGGGTTTTTTACTAATCTAGATCATTGGGTTAGGGTTTTGGATTCCGTTGGATCCTATATGTATATTGTATTGTAAACAATGTATCACTATGAATGAATACAAAATATGCTAGTTTTCCCGGTTTGGGTTTCCAGGGGAAAAATCTCTTTGTAATGTGTGTATTGTCCATTGTATATTTTATGTTCTTTTATTGAAAATATATTTGTGGAAAAATATTGTATAAGGTTAAAATATACATTTGGTATTAGATATTTGTTGGCTTCAGGGGGACGCCTTTGTAGTTGATCCAAGAGGCTCCCTAGGCTAAGAAAATGCTCAAAACTAAAAGTTCTCGAAATTGCGTGAAACCAATTCCATTACGACTGGCTCCTCATGTTGATTCTGACCATATATTCACTTTCTCAAATGGGCTCTGTATCCAAGAGTTATCGCACTATGACCGTATTCTCAAACAACTAAAAAGTCAAAGGTCAACTAGGCAAAAGTCAATGTTGATGTCAGCATGACATCACCAAAGACACTTCATGAGGCTGATGTGGTAGAAGCAGGTGTTGACAAGTGGCGACCTATGACTGGGAAAATGTGGATGACAAATCCAATTAGAATTGGACACATGGCAAATTTTGGTCAAATATGGTGGTGCCACATGGCCCAGGCATGGGCAGCCATGTGGAACCCAGTCATCAAACATGTGGCAAGTTCCAAAAATAAGTTTGGGGTCCATGGGTTTTGAACCTATGACCAACCGACCAAGCCAAGCACCTTGAGGAGAGCCCTAACACCAATGCACCATGTATGTGCCTTGTTTATACAATCCATAATATAATTATTTAAAATTGTATGTTGTAATATGGCACGGAGGAGGGGCCTGGGGCTAAGAGCCAACCTGTGGTCACTTGTCACTGCACATAATTGGGGGCGTGGATTATGAAATAACTGCCTGTCCACCATACAACCTTTGATTTTGGGTGTTCCCATAAATCCAAGAGCAAACGCACTTTCGGGGGGATAAATATGGAATTGGCACATTTTAATGGGCTAGCACGAATTAAGGGCCAATGCTTAGCCCTTTGGGCCAGCGCTTGGCCAATTTTAGCTCATATGACCGAGTATTGGGGGAGCACACCCAGCAAGAGGGGATAAATTCCTATAATTAACTAAAAGTGGGCTTTTAACTATGTGCTATGTATTTTTAAATTATTTTGCCTAATATTATGACCAGAAAGTGGTTTTTTAAGGATATCCTGGCCATTTGGAGGGGGATTTGATCCCAAAAAGAGTCCATATTCTTGGTGAGAGTTGGTATTCCTCAGCTAAGAATGAAAACTATAAAAACCAGGATTTTTGAAGCTTGGAGGACAACTTTTTATGTAGGTATTTGAAGGAGTAGCTTGTAATTTTTGGCCTTTTCTCATGATTTGAGAGGCATGTTTGCCATTTTTTTTAGAGGAGTTTGATGATGCATGTTGAATCTAAGAAAGGAGGTCTTGCACAACATATCTAAAGCATGATATGTAACAACAAAGACCCTAGGTAAGAGAACTTTGAGCATTTTAAAGAGCAATAAAGAGGTCCTCCACTTGGAAGCGGGCCCGAAGACGTAGCCAACAATTGGTGAACTCCGTTAACAAGTTCTTGTCTCTATTTTTAATTTTTTTTTTTGTTCTCTTCTTTTCATTGGCAACATTATTATTAATGGTTGATCTCTTTAAATCATTAATGTGAATCAAGTAAAAGTCACATTTGATATTCTGCAAACAAGATAATAAGTTTATGTATTTCACATTGTTATCGATCCGATGCATAAAGTACATTAAACTAACTTGAAATTTATCAGTAATACCTTCATTTTTGGATCAAGTTTATGGTATTAGAGAATTTGGTTTTGAATGTTTGACAGGAATTGCAAGCATTGTATGCTCACCAAAGAAAAACTCAAGCGATGAGAAGGCCAACTTGAGCTCTTAATACATATATTCAAAGGAAACCGCATAAACAAGAGATGTCTTCACCGAGAAAGATAGGTCCTTTTGCATCCAAGGATGATTTCTTTGAGTCATTTCAGTTGATGAAAGCCATGGTAGAATAAGTTTATCATGAAAGAGGGCTACGAAGAAATCCAAAATTTGAAGAAGATGAATCTTCAGTAAGAGAAGAAGGAGGAGTTGGAGGTGGTGGACCTTCGGAACCTTCTTCTCCTTCATCCTCATCATATACAAGTGAAGAAAGTGTACATCCCTCCAAGGATAAGCAACCTAAGAAAACTCATCATTCTTCTGATATCCCTTTATTAAAGTTAGATGTAAAGTTTCAATTACCCACTTATGATGGTGAATTAGATGTAGAAAAGCTAGATAATTGGGTGAAACAGTTAGAAGTCTATTGCAGGATACAAAGGATTGTTGATGATGAAACAAAAATCCAACTTGCAAGTCTCAAATTAGGAGGCACGGCTCTCATATGGTGGGAAAGAAAAACTAAGGATGATCTCAATAAAAATGGTAAAACAATATCTTCCTGGAATGACTTTATCACTGCTTTGAAGAAACAATTCTATCCAGTAGTTGTTACCCATGATTTTGGTCATCTTGATGGTGTACTTAGGCTCCCAACAAGAACTTTCTTCTGAGAAAAGTGACATTCATTTCTTCCCAGAAAACATATTTTTGAAGAGAGTTCACAGGTTGCTTATAGCCTAGGGTGTGAGAATGACCCATTCTCATAGGCTGCCTTCAGCTAGGGTGCGAACTTCTCTCACTGTTCTATACAGCTAGGGTGTGAACTTCTCACACTATGCTATATATCTAGGGTGTCAACTTGTTCTCAAGCTTGGAAAAAGATGAAGTCTCGATGGTTCTAGAAGGGAATCTTCTAGAGAATGGGTTGGCATTCGAATGGTTATCATTTTACTGGTTTCCCTGATTTGGTGGGATCATTCTCATCAAAGTAACCATCTCATCCTCTCTATATATTGATGGGATTCTCATGGAAGGTTAAAGCAATATTAATTGGAGAGTGGTGAAGGAATTGTGAAGAACCCATCTTGAACAGGAGCTTGGAGAGTCTAGAAAGTCTATCAAGAGGAAATGGACCTTCTTCGTAGGATCGAACAGAATATTATTATTTGGAACAAAGTCGCGAAGGAGCTTAGACATCAAGGCGATCAGGTTGTATTTTTACTTTCGATTAATATGATACGATTGGCATGTCAGCACTTTCCCATAAGTCATTCTTACTTTATTGTGAATTCCTTGATCATACACATAAGTTGATGATTGAATATATTTTGCTATCTTCGCTTTGGTTGGTTTGTGTTGTCTTGGTCTTGACCTCCGAGAGCACAGTGAAGCTGAGGAATGAGACCACAGGAGTGATACAAAGGTATGTCGCGACCATATACTAGCTAATTCAATGGTCATAACTTAGGGAAAGAGTCATGTCTAGTCCTGTTTTGTTCTAGGTGGTGGATCTAGGGAAGTCATTAGTGTCTTGCACCTACGATTAGTCAGATAACAAAAGAGTGGTGACTCCAATGGGGATGCAACCCATTTTGTTTAGTGGTTTTGGTGTTTTTTCTTGGCCACTTTATCTTGCCTTACCTTTCTCATTTTCTATCAATCTCTGAGTCTCAGGACACCCTGATAGACCAATGCAGGTCCATAAGTCCCTTCAATTTTTTTTTGTCTTTTTTCCAAAAGAATTTGCCTAGTTCCAGGGGCATTCTCACCTTTGAACCTGGTAGCACTGCGAGACACCACGAGTTCTCACTCTTCTTTTCAGAAGTTGATTGTGAGGTTCACCAGCACTTCTGCTACTTGAGAATGACCCATTCTAGCCAGCATTACTTAACATTGATAGCTTGTGAACCCTCTTTAAAATTTTTGGATTTAATATTTTTTCAATATTGGTTGCTTAAATCGGTATGTGTGTCTGAAAAAAACTTCTTGGACCATTGGTTGATGTTTCTTGTCTTAGGATCTTCGCCGCGATCGGTGTCAGTCAGAGGCTCTTCCACAATGTTTTCTTCTTTTCTTTTTCTCAACTCTCATCTCTTGGATTTCCTAGCAAAGATATACTCTTTGATCCTGGATTACGAGTGCTTGTTTGGTTAGGAGCTGGTGATTGGTTTGAAAGTTGGGATTCTTTTTCTTTCTCATTTGCTCATTGTTTGGAGATCATTATTCTCTTAGATTGAAAGACTAGCTTTTGTCACCTTGATTGTTTTGTTCCATTGAAGGTGGTTTGGTTTTGTTTTATTGCTTGTTCATTAGTTATTGGTTTCCTCACTTTCACCATCATGGTGTAGATCCTTTGAAAAGAAAAAACATTTTTTTTTTTCTTTCAAAGCATTTTCATCCTCGAAAGTATTGAAAATCAATTGTCGAAATTATTAAAAAAGAACAATAGAGAATTGTCGTACATTGCATGATTAGATTTGAAATTGCATTTTAAAGGGAATTGTGTATCGTAGTTCAATGATTGTTCAGAGAAACCTCTTTCCACTCAGGTAGGTTATCGATGAAAAGTGATATATTTCATTCCTATCTATGCATTGTTGAATTGAGGAGTCTTATACAACATCAATTTCATCTATGTTTCACTTGAGTATGAAGCGATACATTAATAACATTGTGCAAATTTTAAAATTTAACTAGTAGCTCTTTCTAGGATCTATTACACCAACAATTGGCTAAGGCTAGCACTTTGGAATAGGCGGAGATACACTCTCAAAGCACAAAACACACAATAGCATCTTGTGTTAAGGAGTGTCAATTCCATTTGCAACATTTTGTCACAGAAGCCCTTCTCACCCGCAAGGGTCAAACACATGGTCGCATTGATATTGGCGGAGTTACTCACCCTTATTTGCTGGTCTTGGTGTAGGGTGCATGTATTCTGAGGATCACTTAGGTATACCCACAATGATGAGGTGGAGCCTCTTGAGGAGTTGTTTTCAAGGCTAGATACCTTGCCTTGCATGTGGTCATTTGTTGACTATCTTAAGCTTTATTGTTGTTGATGGTAACCTTAGTGGCCTATCTTTTTAGGGTCTTACATAAAGGGTGTTGTGAAGGGGAGATGCTTCACGGTGCACCTACAGAATCGGCAGTTAGCCAAACTCCTCGGGATCCTTGGAGATGCCTGCGATTATGTGTGGGATCTTGCACACCGGGTGTAAGTCCATTAAAAGCAGTCGTTAAGCGTGGAAATTTTCCACCTGGCTGAGCCTTCTCATCCTACGTTGTTGTGATGTTGGATTTTATCACCAACTAGTGACATTGAAATTAGAAGGTCTTGTTTACCTGGTTTGATTTCCCTAGATTTTTTTACTAGTGCGTGTTGTTTGTTCACCCAAGTTGACCATAGGACTTTCTTCATAAGTTTGTAACCCATTCACAATAGATCCTCCACATCATTCACATAGAATCACGAGGGGTTTATCTCAGAACTTGTCCAGGAGGTTATCAACCCACGCCTACAAAGCTCACGAGGGATCTCCTCAGTGAAAGTCAAGGCGTTACCACTCCACAGGCCCCGGAAGTGGAAAAAGAGCCAGAGCTCTAAACGGTTATGAATTACCAATACTCAGGAGGACTTTCGACTTCACCCCAGTTGAGAGATGTATTATCTTTTAGTGAATTCTTCTAGAGAATTAGTTGTGTTGTCTTCTAGATTGTCGACTGGACCTTCCAGGACTTGAGGCCAAGATCCTTTTGGTCTATGGGAATTTTTAGAAAGGACCTTTTAGTGCGGGGATCCCGGGCATTAGAGAATCAATGTCTCACTATGTTCCCAAACCTCTAACCCACCTGCAGTCTGTTTGTGCATTTTGGATGTGGGTAAGGCATGTGTGTCCTGGAAATGGTCCATTACATAGATACTATGAGTATTCACATTGGGATTACAACGGCTATTCAAGCCCCCATCGACACACCACTCACACCCAGTATCACCCCGACACTACCACCAGGATACCAAGCGTTGAATGCTTCCATTTAAACTCCTACGCAAACCCCATCCGGAACTCCTAGTGGTCCCTCTTCTTGGGCACTCCCCTCCCGGCTTTATTCTAACCTCAGCCCCCTTTTGGAGGACTTTTCTCATCCTCACTGGAAACATTAATCCTAGTGGCACTATCTCATCATTCACACCGAATTACCAAATTCCTGTTGGTGAAAATTTTTGCCAAGGAGGTTTGAATCAATTTATATGGGGAAGATTCCTATTAGACAAAATCCCTAGTAGATGAAAATCCCAATTGGAGCGCAACCCCAGTGGAAATCAACCCCACAGAATGGAGGACCAACCCCACTGAACCCACCCTATGGAAAAAACGTACCTCCATCTTTGGCCCAGTAGTGGAATCATCTAATACAACATAGTCCTCAATCGACTAGGGGGCAACAGCTTCTAACTGCATCCGTTATACCCCCTAATATGGGCCAACCATATCTAGGTGCGTCCAATCCTATTTGAACTGAATTCTCAAACTCACGTTTCTATTCAAGGATACAATCCCGTGAGCTACTATCCTCTCCAACCAACTGAATTTTCTGGGTATTCACATTATATACCAAGCGCCTATGGTCCCAACGTTTGGTTTGCCGATGGGGCTTCCACCCAAAATCCAGCCACATGTGAATAGAGAGTTACCCTTCTTGGCCACTTTGGATCTCCCGGATCATCAAGGATTTTAAATGATCCAATTCTTCACTCTCCCCGATGGCCAGCTATACCATCCAAGCTACCATCGGACATCCTTAAATTAGATGGCAAAGTGGGAGAGGACCCGAACAATAACGTCATGACTTTTCACCTCTAGTGGTCATCCGACTCTTTGATGGATGACTCTATTCATTCGTCTTTTTCAAAGAACTCTCCACCGGGTTACAACTTTAGCGGTGGTATAGGAGTACCGGTTTCTTTATAAATTCAAACCTAGCTATGGCCTTCCTCACCCACTACAGGTTACCGATCCGGTATGAAATGAGATTTTTGAGTTCTTTCAAACAAACTAAATCCACTCACATATATGATCACACTCATGAATGGAGAAGGAGGCGATCTCGTAAACTTCGAACTCTGATCGGAGTTGTTGGCCAGTGGTTCATAGAGTATTCTTTAAAGTGACAGCGATGACATGCATGCATGGGTGGAGTTGTCATAGAAGAATAGGCCATAAGTCACCTCCAATATATGACCTCGTTTACTCACAAATGGGCACTCTTTATGAATTTCTCCATGATGCACCTCATCCTTCCACTACCGCCACTTCAACTACTCCAACTTCTCTCAGCCTGGCCAGCCGGTGTGATTGGCACTTTCATGCTCAACCACATTCCGCCTCAAACACCAACCCCAAACCTACTTCTAATGTTCAAAATGCACCATGCCTACCCACTCCCATTGGAAAGACTTCTAAGGTAAATGCGGTTCAATCTACCCCGGCTGGTAAAAACAAATCGAGAAAGGAAGGGTAAGAATAAGGACAAAAATGCTTTTACAAGCGAGGAGAAAACCAAAACTTCCTTTGTTGGCTGATGAGGATAAGCGAAACCCTCGATACCCTTGTCTTATATATGGCGATGATCACTGAAGGATTGTCCACGATCTTGTGAGTCTCTAAGTTCCCTTCAAAGGAGCCACAGAAACCCTGCTCTGGTCGTTTGTCCACAGCCCTTCCCTCTCAACAAAATTTGGTGGTCATTCATAGTAACCCTCGATACTATGTCCTATGTATTGATGTATATAACGATTCAAAGAAGAGCGACATTGCACTCACCACTCGAGCCAAATGTTATTCTCCCTCACGAGGGTTGATGACCCACCTCCTTCATTTGTACAACCCTCTCCCATGACTCAACCTACTAATGGTCCTCTTCATATCAAGCAGATGAGCCTTGACCAGGTTCTTGACCCCTCAAGGGTGTCATTCAAAATCACTTTCCAATCCCTCATGCTCATCTTTTGCCTAGAACTAGCATTGTTGAAGATATGGACCAAGCACCCTCAGCGATGTTTTCCCTCGAAGTCCTTCAAATTTGTCCCACACAACGGAAGGCATTATTGAAATACATTGGTGGAATCGACCTAAAACCTGGAAATTTAATAATTTTTTGACTTGCAAGATCACATTCCAAGGTTACCCCTCAACTCATGTTCCAAATCCAAGTGATTATCTTTGACAAAAAAAATTGTCGAACCGTTATAGAAGCTGAGGAGGTGCCTCGGCGTGTGTCATGTCTCTTACTTTGGAAAATGTTGGCTCTCCTTCTTGTTGAATCACAGAACCTCTTAAAGCCTTCAGTAGCTCCGATTTAATCCCTCTGATTGTCCTTCCTTCATTGCCAATCATGCTAGGAGGAAAAATGGTCCAAGTCAGTGGAGTTCTTTGATGCTCCTCTTAATTACAATCTTCTACTTGGCCATAGGCTGGATCGATTCCATGCATGCGGTTGTGTCAACACTTTTCATTTTGTACGTTTCCCACATCAAGTGAAGGTGGTTACCGTCAACCAATTAGCCTTCTTTAAATCAGATACACATACTAGCGATATGCAGTTCATCGGCTAAAACCCCAGTTCTGAAAGGCGTCGTTAGTGAGCCTTCTCAAAGATTCTTTGTTAATGGGTACTTTCCCATTCCACCCCAGATGTTCCATGCTCATCTGTTTCTTCAATAAACATGATCTCCACCTCGTTTCATGGAACTCTTGCATCTCATGACCCATGGATGATACCCAACCACGGCGATCATCTTCATTATGGCGAAAAAATGCCTTCGATAAGTCGGTCGAATCACGCCTGTCAGACCATTCAATCGACAACCTCTTCTACCCCCCCTCTCTTGGTGGGTTACCTCGGATCGCTTCGGTGCCATTTTTCCCATAGGCAGAGATGATCATATGCATCATGGAGGTACCCAGGATGATGGACATCACCATTCCATCCTCTTTGTGGAGAAACATACCATCGGAGTTCTACCAACGGACCTGCGACCACAATCATGGATTGTTCATCATTTCAGCCATTCAGAGTCCACATCATGTGTGTTTTCTGAAGGGAACTTACACAATATCTCACCCACTATTCCCCTCGACATATCCATCAAACACAGGATTGTCGAAATGTGCTGTCTCGAGGGCTTCATGTTCCCCGGCCAATCGTCACCTACCGATCACCTTTCAAAGGTTTAGTGACATATTCACCCTAGAACTCTGAAGAAATGTCGGTATAGAGCCGACATTGTGATACATGAGATCAAGACATGCGATGCTAAACCCATCTACTTAATGCCTTTGTCGGTTCACTTACATAAAGCGGTGCTTCTATCAATATTGAAGTTGAGAAACTTCTCATAGTTGGCTTTATTTACCCTGTGGATTTAACTGAATGGGTTTCCAATCTTGTCCCAATTGACAAGAAACAAAGGCACAATCCGCATTAATGGATTGATTTGATTATAGGGATATCAACAAGCTTGTCCTAAGGACAACTAACCTACACCCTTCATCGATCAAATTATTGATGATTCTTGCAGGAAGCGAAATCTTCTCTCTAATGGATGGTTTCTCGGATAATCAAATCAATATTGTTCCAGAGGATCAACATAAAACAACTTTATTTGTCCTTGGGGCACTTTCACCTGTGGAAACTCCCTTTCGGTATCAAAACGGTAAAGCAGCTTTTCAGCTATGTATTAGCCATTATATCAAGCATCGTGCAACCATATCACGGGCGATTTAACGCTCACTCTATGCATCAAGTGATCTCAATCCACCTTAGAACCATTTTAGATGCGCTATGGGTTTTCCATATCTGTTGTTCCCTCACAAATGTGTTTTCATCGTAGAATTCGGTTGACTTCTAGGCTTTATTGTTTTTCATCAAGGGATTGAATTAGATCCTTGCAAAGGTTAAGGGTGATCATAATCTCCCTCCTCATCTACGCTACCAATTACAAATTTTTCTTTTTAAGTTTGCGGAAGAAAACTTTCGTTTCATCGAACCGATAGAGATAACTTTTGGATTTATGTGACTACTCAAAAGGTGGTTCGAGTTTGTATGGGATACCATCTCAAACAAATCCTTCGAATCTTTTAAATTGTCCCTAACACGTTCTTCACTTCTCTTCCCCGATTATAGTTTCGATTATTTCCTCTACCTTGCAGCCTCAGTTACCATTGGCATGGTTCTCATCAGGATGATTCTAACAATGAACATTTTATCTATTAGCGAATTGAAGTCTAATGCCTCACAGAACCAGAGTATTTGTGTGAAAAATGGCTTGTGTGATCCAACCAGTTCAACTTTCGACACTATATCCTCTCTCCCAAGACTACGGTGATTTCTCATTGCAGCCCTATGAAACACATTCTCACACATCATTTCTGGGAAAATGCTCCAAATGGATCATGATACTCGGAGTTTGACTTGGAATTTGAATATGCCAAGTCGAGAAATTAGATTAGTGTTTTCACGAGTTCGTATCGACTTTCCTTATTACGAATGGAAAGTATGGCAGTAGATTTATTACTGGATGAATCCCTTTTCCTCATTAGTTATGATGATCTTTGGTATGGAAATATCATCATATATCTCCAAACCCAGAATTTCTAGCCAAATTTGTCTAGCAAATGCTTGTACTGAATGACGTCGAATACGCTATCAATCCTGTCAATATATTATCCTTGGGGATACTCTTTGTCGTCATGGGATTATTTCGATTTTCGTATTTGCCTCACGTTTGACGAAGATGAGAAATCCTTAAATGACTACCATTCTAGAGCACGTGGTGGTCATATGTATGGGTAAGCTACTGCCTAGAAGATGTATGAAATGGGGTGTTGGCCTTTTATTTACTTGTGCATAATGTAGTGTAAAATGCCAAGCTTGCTAGACCTATAATCATAAGATAGAGTCCGCATCCACTCCCTCTCTTCACCCTATGGTCTCCATTGGTCCCGCTACTGAAATGGAGCAGTGATTTCATGACATGTCACCCCACTCGGTTAGGGGCATGGATACATTATTGTAGTAGTGGATTATTTTCTGAAATAGATTGATGCCATTTGAATACACTGGAAAGGCTGTAGCATTATTCATTTTTAATCACATGTGCTCATTTTGGTGTTCCTCGATTTCTTATCATCGCGATCATGGTAGCCCCTTTAGAAACTTCATGATGTCAAACTCATTTGAAAAGTTGAGTCTTCTCCATGAAAACTCAATGCCATATTACCCACAAGTAGCAGCCAAGTTGAAACAATTAACAAAGTTCTCACTACAATGCTTCAAATGAATGATAGGATTACAAAACAAGTTGTGGCACATAATGTTGTTTTTGACATTGTGGGCTTACCGGTTTATTCGTCAAGTCCGCTTTTGGGTTTACACCTTTCCGGTTAGTCTGTGGTCTAGAATCCATCCTACCGATTGAATGCGAGATACCATATTTAAAACTAGATGTTGAACTCCTACCAAAGGAACTGCTGAGGAAGAATGTCTTTTGTATATTATGCGATTAGATGAAACTTGACTTGATGCTACCTTAGTTATAGAAGCTCAAAAGAAGCGTGTCAAGGCCCAATGCGACAAGCATGTCAAGCCTCGAGTTTTCTCCGAAGGAGAAGTCTGGATTCTGCTCTACAATACCGAGATCGAGATATCTTGGGAATGGAAAATTTAGTAATGGCGAGGTCCTTATATCGTTAGGCGAGTTTTGGAAAAAGGGCTTACGAGTTAGTAGATTATGATGGTATCCTTTGAGCAAACATAGAAATGGGTTGTACTTGAAGGAAATTTACTTTATGCATAAGATCACATGTCTCTATGGTGCTATGTCAGCAGTGTGGTGATCTGTCAGTCAGTCTCATTGTCAAATCCTCCATCATTAGTATTACAATTAAGTAATGTCTATATTATTCAAAGTCCTACTTTATTCTGAGAGTGTATTTGCAAATTCGCCTCTTGGAACAATATTTTGATTATATTGAATATCAGCATATTCCTAGATGCCTAAATACATTAATTGATGCATTAGCTAAGCATGTGTATTAGACGGACATTTGGGTCATTTATAAATCAATCACATCAATTTTTCACACAACACAAGACAAGCGGTAGAAGTGGTATGTATATATAACGATAAAAGGTTTTTACAAAGGGTATGTCCAGGGACCAAAATTTCAAAATATGAATCTCATAGCTTCATGTACAAAAGCATCAGGGATGTTTCTCTCTATAACATGTGAATACCTGTGCTACTTTGTGGAGTAGTCGACCGATGGAAGTAGATACTCAAATTGTGTGGTGTTGATAATGCCTCAGAATCTCGTTGATCAATATGTCTGGGATGTTTGCTGTTAAACCCTCTAAGTTTTGTTCCATTTCTTCATAATCTTTAGCATCCCATCGTGGCATTGGAGCCACCTCTCCTCATCGTTGAATAAGAGAATTTTTGGGTGTTGATGGGCCCCCATGTCTATGTCATCAAAAATTTTGTATTTAGACCTTGGGCGAACATAAAAACATTTGAATATGAGTAAAATTCACAAAAACATTTAAAAAAAATGTGTACTTCTTAGGATCTCCTCCTTTGGGCACCCTTAGGGCCAAGTATGGATCTCCTCGAAAATCCAAACCAGGCCTTAGGCATAATCATGGAGCCATCAGCATCGTGGTCACAACCGGTCAAAGAGGCGTAGTATATTTGGTGAATTGGTCCGTGTGAGACCCATGGTGACACCACCTGCTTGGATCTGTGGGCCGTGAAGCCCACTCAGCCTGCCGGCCTCAACAGGGAACCCTCTCAAGAAAGAAGGGCACCAAAAGGGCCATGCAGATTTCTTGCGGGTTGCCTGGCTGTATTTTGTCAATTGCCTCTTCATGCTATGAAGCATTGCGTCTGGCCAGTTAAAAACCCAAGGCTCAATACACTCTATGACATACTAAAAGTATTATCTAGAGCCATGAGGGCGGCCTCTGACCATGCCGAGAAATGGTGACAAAAGGAAATAGTGCGGATGGTCAAATCCCGCACTCCCCAATGGCTACTTTCCCTTTGCTCATCTCTGCCTCTGGAACACAATGCAAATGACAGTGCTCACTCATGGGCATCCCACCCTCTTCACCGGTCGGTGCGTGGTACCGCGCCATGATAGTCTGTCAAAGAAGTAAATATCTCGATATCCAAAAGGACAATGTGGACCCCTACATGGAATACTTGTTGGTTGGGATCCCACATATGCAAAAGGTACTCAATAGCTTGACGGGCCCTCATACCCGGGATACGAAATAATTTCAGGAGACCACAGTCTTGCAAAGTGGCAATGGTGCCCAGGTTATTCCTGAAAATAAATTCATCTTCTTCATGCTCTCTTTCCATGCCATTCCGGAACCATGGTGATAGCCAAATACCTTCATAAGAGACATAAAAAGAAGGTCAACAACTCTATTCAACATTTGGTAACTTTTTCAATGAGAAAAATTCAATTTTTTTTCTACTTTGCGGTTCTCGCAGGTGCCCTTTAGGTACAGTGTGAGGTTCTCATAGGCTCCTTTGGGGTCACCTACAAGAATGAGGCATTCATTAGGTGCGTGTGGCTAACTTTGTGAAAATGGATGAAAGCAACTTTAACCCCTAAAACAAACTCAAAACATGATTTTGCCAATGAAAATGAAAAATTGAACCATGAAAGATAGAAGACAAGGAGCTTACCTCCTTTGTCGAGACAATTCGTTGAATGGATGCTCATAACTCCCTTGATTGAATCACGAGTCAAGGGTAAAAGAGGGGTTTTGGGATAAAATATTGGTAAAGTTAAAATGATATGGTAAAAGAGTTTTTACCCCTTTATATTACTTTTACCATTTGTTATTGGATTTTATAATTTTTTATTTGGTAAAACCTAATGACTAATACCCTTATGAGTGCAACTTTTGTAGATGTAATGACCTCGATGTTCATGCAGGGGATCTGGATATTATTTTTCTTCTTGATGGCATGTTTTGGTTTTTATGGTTTTGTACAAAACCTCGAGCTTAGTCTTTGTTCCTTCTTGTTCTCGTAAATACATGAGGATGCATCTGGGTAGACTTTTATTTGTTTTTCATATTCGTAAAGGTTATATGAAAATGAACCCATTGGAGTTCCCTTTAGGCTCTTTTAGACTCTCTAAACATGAAAGATTGTGAACAAACTTGCTATTTTGGCTTCGTTAAAGTATTTGAAGAAAGCGTCGATTGGGCGATAATTTATCTCTTTTAGGTCTCTTAAGACTACTTTATGAAAAAGGAAGCTGAGAAGTTCTCTTTTAAGTTTTTAGACTCTATAATCATGAAAACCTTCAAGTTTTTTCTATCTTTGGACTCACAGATTAAACAAGCTTGTCAGCCAGGACATATGGGACTGAAACCCTCCTTCCTAGGGTTCGTTAAACATAATCCGAAGGACTCATTGAAGGATGAGCTTACATCAACAAGCATATGTTATCCTCCTCAATCTTGCATTAAAATAAAGAGGTAATTAAGCTAGGAATGGTGGAAATTTGGGAAAGGGATGTGATTTCATATTTATATTGATTGGTAGTAAGTGTGGCTCTTGAACACTGACACCCCCTATTCATTATTGAGAAACCGGTTTGGGAAATCCATTTTGTCTCTCACTCGATTTTCTACAAGGTCCTTACCCTCCATCGTCTTTGAGTCAATCTTGCCAAATCATTGGTCATTCATTCATATGTTCAAGAGAAGTTCATCTGAAACCTCTATTGAGTCGACCATCTGTGGTTGTCCATTCTCTCCATGTCGACCTTCCACATGTCAGTCAACATCATACTTTCTGTTTCACCTTCAAAAATATGTTACTCATTTCATGTCATTGATAGAGGATACATCAAGGCCCTCGTGGCCGAGAGTTTTTCCGTCGACTCCGACTCATTATATGGAAACAATACTTAGAAATTATTTGGTACCTTGGAACTTGCATGCCTCAATGGTGGGTTCCTTGCTTTCGACAATGGGTTTACATCATTGACCCGGTCGAAAGATTAAATGAGATGTTAGACCTCCAACTCATTCATTCACATTGATGGATTGTACTAGTGTACCTTAGAAGTCATTGACATTAATGGTGATTTCCTAGCACTTGTTAACGGTTTCATCGGTAATAGGTAATCAGAGTGGTTTCTACATATTAGAGCTTCAACACATGTAATCACATCAATGACCGGTAATCAAGTGGTTTCTACCATGTTCGACTTCAACACATGTAATCACATGGTTAGATTTGTACTTTCAGGCGACGGGATTGAAGACCCTAGATCTCATCTCTTTTGTCTAGGTTGCGATGGAATATGTATAATTTGTGACACATAGATCCACTTTGTATGCCTCGTGGCTATGTCATCTCACTTTGAATTTTCTTGCATAGATCCACAGTGTATTCCTGGTGGCTATGCAATATTTTGACGGCATGGATCCACAGTGTATGATTGGTGGCCATGACCTATGCTTATAATGTCATTTGTCCATTATCTGAGTATGGGGATGCCTACCTCAGAACTAGTATGATATTCTGCAGATGCTTAGTTGTTCGTAGGCTTTCGATTAGGTGCGCTCCTGGTTTCCAACACACACACGCAGTTTACAAAGTATTTCGACTGTCACTGATTCCGGCCTCATACTTTGGGGGCATTCTGTTACCCATTATTTTGGTCATCTTGATGGTTTATTGATGATGGTGTACTCAAGCTACCAACAAGAACTTTCTCCTGAGAAAAGTGACATTCATCTCTTCCTAGA
The DNA here is from genome assembly GCA_010110895.2 of Picea sitchensis. Lineage (NCBI taxonomy): Eukaryota > Viridiplantae > Streptophyta > Pinopsida > Pinales > Pinaceae > Picea > Picea sitchensis. The sequence continues at coordinate 53,447 of SNQJ01S0029983.1, forward strand.
AAACATATTTTTGAAGAGAGTTCACAGGTTGCTTATAGCCTAGGGTGCAAGAATGACCCATTCTCACAGGCTACCTTCATCTAGGGTGAGAACTTCTCGCACTATGCTATGCAGCTAGGGTGCGAACTTCTTGCACTATGCTATATATCTAGGGTGCGAACTTGTTCTCAAGCTTGGAAAAATATGAAGTCTCGATGGTTCTAGAAGGGAATCTTCTAGAGAATGGGTTGGCATTCAAATGGTTATCATTTTACTGGTTTCCCTGATTTGGTGGGATCATTCTCATCCAAGTAACCATCTCATCCTCTCCTATATATTGATGGGATTCTCATGGAAAAGGTTAAGCAATATTAATTGGAGAATTGGTGGAGGAATTGTGTGAAGAACCCAGCTTGAGCAGGAGCTTGGAGACTCTAGAAAGTTTATCAAGAGGAATTGGATATTCTTCATGCAAGGATCGAGCAAGTGTGTGTGTTGGAACCAAGAGTCACTGAAAGGAATCTTGTGACATCAAGGAAATCAGGTTGTATCTTCTACTTTCGATTAATATGATACAACGGCATGTCCTTTTCCCATAAAGCCATTCTTACTTTATTGTGTAATTACTTGATCATACACATAAGTTGACGATTGAATATATTTTTCTATATTCACTTTGGTTAGTTTGTGTTGTCTTGGTCTTGACCTCACGAGAGAACTGGAGCGAAGCAGGAACAACAAAGACCCTAGGAAGTGATACAAAGGTATGTCACTTGTTCCTCCTTACTAGCTAATTCAATGGTCATAACTTAGGGAAAGAGTCATGTCCTGTCCTATTTTGTTCTAGATTCAGGTGGATCTAGGGAGATCTGTTAGTGTCCACACCTACCGATTAGTCCGATAACAGTAGCATACATGCAAAAGGAAATGATGAATTTTCAAAGTTTAAGGCAAGATAAAGGTTAAAGTGTACAAGAATATACTCAGATATTTCGTAAGAAAGCTTTAAATTTGGGTATTCCGCTATATACACAAGAGACACTCATAAAATATATTGGTGGTTTACATTCTTATCTCAAGCATACTATTCTTATGTTAAATCCTTCTAACTTTGATGAAGTATGTGTACAAGCCATTCACATTGAATCAAGTAAAGGGAATGTTGGTGATAGTGTTTCTACAGATTCTTAGCAAAGAAAGGATGCAGGGAAAAGGAAAGAGAAGAAGACAACCACAACAAGAAAGGAGAAAGGCCATGATGAAGATCTTTGTTGGATATTACATCCTGACTTAAACCCAAATAAGTATGCCAACCAGGGAAGGAAGAATACCACAGCTACGACAGTTCAAGTGGATCTTGGATCAGATTCTAATGATGAGACATAGGTTGTAGCTATGGGAATCTGATGTATAAATTTTGTTGCAAGTGTTATCTCTTCTAGTTAAGTTGTTGTAAATAATGAGTGTAAAAGGAGTGAACTTTTCCACATAAGGGTTATAACACATAATGTTAAATTTGATACTCTTGTTGGCAGTGGATCACAAGCCAATCTAATCAATGAAGGGGTTGTAAATAACATGGGACTTGAAACAAATCCACATCTTAAACCATATACATTGGGGTGGATATGTGGTGATAATAATTTACAAGTAACCAAGCAATGTAAAATCAAGTTTTGCAATCACTTCTAATTATGTTGATGAAGTAGAGCTTGATATAGTGCCACTGGACATATGTGGAATTGTACTGGGAAGCCCATACCTTTATGATAGGAAAACCATATTCTATAGGGAGGAGAATAAATATTTCTTCAATAAAGATGGGAAAGAGTACATTGTTCGTGCTATGAAAACTGATAGGTCTTTTTCAGCTACAGGGCAGCTAAACATAATGGTAAATGCAAGAAAAAGTTTAACACTTATGTCTGTAACAAAATAGGAAGTTAGTGATGTTGAACATGAGATGATTCCATATGTTTCTAACAGTCATGAAGTGTCACCAGGGGTACAACATGAGGTGTAAATTCATAATTTGATTACTGTTCTTGCTCAAAAGGGGAAGCATGTTGTTTCATTTTCATTCGCATACTCAATATTGTTGTTTAGTTTTCTGCTATTCAGTGGTTTATTACTGCAAAATGAGACAAATAATGTATATGATTGTGTGATTCATGGGATGATTACTTTGATAAACAATGCTATCTCAGTTTTCATGTTTGTTGTGATTGGCCAGGTGATTATTGTCCAAGTAGAAAGGATGGACGATATCGGACAAGTGGGAAGGCAGTACCCTCACTTCTTACCTGAGTAAAAATAGACTTTTGGTGGTCCAAAAGATTCCAAAGTGGGCAGGAATGATCCAGGAGGCTCCCCAGGCTTAGAAAAGTTCTCAAAATTGCATGAAACCAATTCCATTATGACCAAGTCACCCTGCTGATTCCGACCATATATTCACTTTCTCAAATGGGCTCCAGATGCAAGAGTTATCGCACTCTGACCATATTCTCAAACAACTAAAAAGTCAAAGGTCAACTGGAAAAAAGTCAATGCTGACGTTAGCATGACATCACCAAAGACACTTCATGAGGCTGACCTAGCAGAAGCAGGTGTTGACAAGTGGTGACCTATGACTGGGCAGATGTGGATGATAGATCCAGTCAGAATTGGACACGTGGCAAAGTTTGGTCAAATATGGTGGTGCCACGTGGCCCAGGCATGGGCAGCCACATGGCACCTAGTCATCAAACATGTGGCGAGTTCCAAAAATAAGTTTGAGGTCCATAGGTTTTGAACCTACGACCAACCGACCAAGCCAAGCACCTTGAGGAGAGCCCTAACACCAACGTGCCATGTATATGCCTTGTTTATACAAGCTACAATATAATTATTTAAAATTGTATGTTGTAATATGGCGCAAAGGAGGGATGGGGCTAAGCCCCAGCCTGTGGTCGCTTGTCACTAAACATAACTGGGGGCATGGAGTATGAAATAACCACCTGTCCACCATACATCCTTCATTTCTGGGTGTTCCCATAAATACAGGAGTCAACGCACGTTCAGGGGGCTAAATATGGAATGGGTGCATTTTAGGGGCTAACACGAATTAAGGACCAGCGCTTGGCCAATTTTAGCTCATATGAACAAGTATTGGGGGCGCGCACCCAACAAGAGGGGATAAAGCCCTATAATTAACTAAAATTGGGTTTTTAACTATGTGTTATGTATTTTTAAATTATTTTGCCTAATATTATGACCAGAAAGTGGTTTTTTAAGGATATATTGGCCATTTGGAGGGGGACTTGATCCCAAAAATAGGCCAGATTATTGGGAGAAGTTGGGATTCCTCACCTGAGCATGAAAAATATAAAAACTAGGCTTTTTTAATATTGGAGGACAACTTTTGATGCAGGGATTTGAAGGAGCACCTTGTAATTTTTGGCCTTTTATCATGATTTGAGAGGCATGTTTGCCATGTTTTTGAGAGGAGTTTGATGATGCATGTTGAATATGAGAAAGGAAGTCTTTCAAAACAGATCTAAAGCATGTTATGTAACAACAAAGAGCCTATGTAAGATAAATTTGAGCATTTTAAAGAGAAATAAAGAGGTCCTCCACTTGGAAGCGGGCCCGAAGACATAGCCAACGATTGGTGAACTCCATTAACAAGTTCTTGTCTCTATTTCTCTTTTTGCTTTTATGTTCTCTTCTTTTCATTTGCAACATGATTATTAATGGCTGACCTCTTTAAATCATTAATGAGTATCAATTAAAAGTCACATTTGATACTCTGCAAACAAGATAATAAGTTTATGTATTTCGCATTCTTATCGATCCGATGCATAAAGTACATTAAACTAACTTGCAGTTTATCGGTAATACCTTCATTTTTGGATCAGTAGTCAAGGGTTTTGTCTCGGGACTTTGATAAGCCTTGTTACAGTGGGAAATATGCGGTATTTACTTTTTAGGTGAAAAGAAATGGCAAGCAATTCGAAAATGGAGATCGAGAAGTTTAATGGGAAACTTTTTGAGTTGTGGAAGCTCAAGATGGAAGATCTATTGGTGGACAAAGATCAATGGATTGCGGTGGATCTAGGTACTACACCTACATGAACTTCAACATATGACTGGAAAATGTTGGATTAGAATGTGAAGAACACAATCTATCTATGTCTCTCAGATTCATTATTACTGAATGTGTCAGAGGAAGCTACAGCCAAAGATTTATGGGATAAGTCTGAGAATTTGTATCATTCTAAATCCCTAGTAAATAAAATATTCCTGAGAAAGAAGCTCTATAACCCAAGGATGAGAGATCGAGACTTGGTGGCAGAGGATTTGAATGCCTTCAATACTATGTTAAGTCAGTTAATATCTGTTGAGATTAAAATTTTAGATGAAGATAAGTGTATAAGTTTACTGTGATATTTACCAAACTTGTGGGATAGTCTGGTTGTGGCCATAGGTAGTAATACAACTACCTTGAAGTTTGATGAAGTGGTGTCATCCTTGTTGTTAGAGGAGATGAGACAGAAGAACATGGAAGGACATAGCACAAATGCATTATTTGAAAGAGGATGCTCCGAGGAAAGAAATAGATCTAAGTCCTCAAGTGGGAGATCTAAGTCTAAGGATAGATCTAAATCTCCTGGAAAGTTTGTAAAGATATGTTGGATATGCAGAAAAGAAGGGCACTACAAGATGCAATGTAGATCAAAAATTGATAAAAAGAAGGGATCTGAAGAAGATCCTTATACAGAAGAAAATACCTCCAAGGAAGAAGGAGGGGATGTGTACTTTGCTTCTTTAAGAACACATGCAAATAATGAGGCATGGTTGGTTGAATTAGGTGCATCCATTCATATGACTCCCCACAGGGAGTGATTATGTGAATATGAAAGGTATGATAGAGGTAATGTTTTCCTAGGTGATGAATTGACAACCAAAATTATAGGACGAGGAAAATCCAAGTTGAGGCTCATATATGGAAGGATTAGAACACTATTGGTGTTTTTCACATCCCAGGTTTGTCCAGAAATTTAATTTATGTAATAAAAATGGATGATGCATGGGTAAAAACAATATTTGAAAAGGAAACCCGCAGGATGGTTCAAGGAGAAATGGTGTTGTTGAAGGGAGTTTAGTTTGGAGCTCTGTATAAGGTTCAAGGAAGAACTATTAGTGATGTGTGTAATAGTTACATTGTTATTGATATTAGAGTTGAAGAAGAAAGAACTCATACACTCTCTGGAGAAAAGGTTATGTTGTGGTGTTGGGCCCTTTGTTTTTGGGACAAGGAATTGTGCGATTTTTGGCTGATTAACAAGCTTCAGAAGAAGTGGAACATCATAACAAGGAGAAGTAATAGAAAAAAGTTGCGAAAAGGAAAGTGCAACGCCAACTAAGAAAAAATAGTTGCAATAGAACAAGAAAGTGTGCAAGCTAAGACAAACGACACAACCTAGCTTATATATAGGGATGAACATGATTGTAAAAGGGTTAGCTATTGGGTCAGTTGAATTATGATCAAGTTCAGCATGATCTTTCCCTCTATATTAAGTTGTTGTCAATTGATTCAAGTCAAGTCCTATGTCTGTAATGTAATCGAGATACCAATCTGACAGTCAGAAATCTGCGACATGAGTCCAGAGCCAAGTGTCTGTAACAAAGCACTACTATGTATTTATGAGATTGTAATTGAAGGAATATTTTGAAGATAATATAAGGAGGGATCTAAATTTTCAAAATTATGCTATCTCTTCTTATGTTTTACTCACGCATTACAATACTTCTTTATGGTTTATATGTTCTATATGATGGTTCTGTGTTTAGATGATTATTCGCAACATAAGTAGGCTCATTCCTTGCACACATGAGTCCAAATCTGGTTGATAGTTAGATGTCTTGCATAAGATCAGGATGAGTCCTGAAGGTTCTGTGAATCCTCCTAAGTATTTTCCTTACCCTTCCCTATCTATTTGTCTCAGTAGTTATTCATGTGAGACTTCTTCTCTTTGGAGGAGATGAAAATGCTAGCGCTCTAGACTACTCGGTACCTTTTGTTGGTAACCTGAGAAGGACTCCAATCTAATCAAACTTGCGCCAAAAAAATGGTTATATTGATGGGACCTGCGTTAAAAGGGAACCTGTAGGGAGGATTCTTCCACAAATTCATAGATCTAGTATTGACCAATGGTGGGAAATAAACTGCGATGCCTTCATATGGAAAGAAGTGGAACTGAGGGGAAAATATATGGAAGATACTCCTGAAGCAGTCTTTTACTCAGAAAGATCGGGCGACCAGTACAATATATTTTGGGTTAAGTTCCTGGAAGAACTCTTACACTCGATAAAGAGACTTCAAGAAGATCCATAGTTGAAAGAACGAGTCAAGAGGATCTGTGCTTGGGACACATAAAATATTGCATCACTTCATCGGCTGGATTGTCTAGTCATGCAAGCCATTGATTTCTGGGTCAATACCACATTAGAGGGATATATTATCGAGTTTGCAGCTAAGAAACACCAATATTTTTCATGATTAGAGGCGGTTTTCAAGAAATACGCAAGGGGAAGACTGTTGAGAGAAATCCTCTTGTGGATTAAAGTTTTCTTGATGGAAGAGGGGAAGCTAATTATGTCCATGACTGAGATGGAAGCATAAACACTCTAGCTTGGGGTAGGGCGAGGCTGGGGGAGAGTCATGGCCTGATAAATGGGAAGGGTTGTTTGAAAAATGGGGGGGAAACAATAAGAAATGGACTCAAAAGACGAGTGAGCCTTGAAGAGAGCTACCATAGTTGATAAGTGGTGGCATGGAAAGATCATGAAAGTAGCAATACAGTCTGAGAAGTTGAGGAAAGAAGTTAGAATAGGAGAAGTAGAGGAAATACAGATGGAAGAGTTGCAGAAGATGAGAAGACAAGAAAGATTAGCCAGTCAAAGAATAATTGAGCGAGAAGTGCAGAGAGAAAGAATTCCCCAAGATGTTGGATGAGAAGGAGAAAGTGTAGACGTAAGAGAGGAGGAAGACGGCATGAATATTGAAGAAGAAAGGGAATAATCAGCCCCGATGACATGAGAGATCGAGAACCTGGCTAAAGAGACCACTCTAGTGGAAGAAAACGAGACCCCTAGATCAAATAAAACCTCCCTGAGGTAGGGATGATTTTAGGGGCTAAATTTCACTCATGGGCTAATTTTCCATGGTTTTTCCCAAAAAATGATTCGTTATTCTAAAAATGATTCACCAAAATTCTATAGGATACAATTATTTTACCTTAAAAATCACCAAAATTTTATACAAATTATATAAAATCCTTAGAAATTTGAATATTTTTACAAAAATATCGCCAAACATTTATAGTTTTCATATGAAGGATTAGTAATATTCGCCAAGGTTTCGACATTTTAAAATAAATTTTCATCCTTAAAATCATCCATGCCCCAAATCTAGTGGTGCCATCCCTGAATCGCCCATACCCCAAGTGTATTCTATACAAGTGATAAGTTTGATACTACCTTCTCATGCTAGTTTTGTTCCAGTACAATTAGTTAGTTAGTCACTACCAGGAAGTGTGAGTATAGGGAGGATATTGGGATCCCCTGGTAGATCGAAAGCATGACCATTAGGGTTCATTTTGATAATAGAAAAAAGATCAACAATGGTTGGTCATGCGGGTGGTTCAATTGCCTAATACCCATAATTTTGGGGTAAGGGAGATGAAGATGTTGAACGACAGTGGGTCTTGTGCGAAGAAATCTAGAGATCCAGAGGGACTCCAAATGCGACTAAGTTGGTCAATTTCTAGACTACCTTGAGAGGTCGTTCTCTTAAGTGGCACATGAATATCATTGAGCCAGGATTACCAGGAACGCAAGGTCAAGAGTTCACACTTGGCTAGGTACGAACCAATTTCATAGAAGAGTTTAAACTATCCCAGTAAAAAAAATAGGCTCTATCTGAGTTGCGCGAGATCCATCAAAGGGAAGTTGAATCGGCTTGGGAATACAGCTAGAAGTTTAAAGATTCTATTGGGAGGTTAGCACATCCAATCCATGAGGAACATCAAAGGGAATGGTACATTAGGGATTTCTACCTCTAACATGGATTCTTCTAACACAATAGTGGATAGCCACTTTGACAAATGCCTTGGAACAATCGATGAATATTGAAGCCATGGAAGGATACCCTGGGAGCCTGAGAGTGACCAAAGCCCCAGTAGATGTGGATCTAGTGCAACTACAAGGGAAAATAACAGCATTTACAAAAAATATTCAAGAGTTGACAATACCTAGACCAGGACAACCATAGGTCTGGTGCACCGGATTTTATACAGAAGGACATCTCATGAATGAATGTCCATGAATGAGGGGAATGGGACCTCCTCAAAATCCAATGGGACCCCCAGCAAGACCTACGGGAGGAGTTGCGCAAGTATCTACGAACATACCATTCCATAACCCCACTCTTTATCATGCTTTTCCAGGGAGCCAAGTAGTACCAACAACTGACTATTGTGAAATATGTCAAATCCATGGGCATTGGCCAAGACAGTGCCCCATTATGTAGAAATATTTGATAGTACCAAATATGGTGGATCTGGAGGATATTTCAGAGGAGGAAGAACTGGAGGAAGAGGGGCAATTAGATGTTATAACTATGATGAGCAAGGCCACATGGCTAGAGACTATCCTCATCCAAGGTGACCATGGTGCTCTCACTGCAAAACCAATGGTCATGCAACTAAAGACTGCCCAGAATTAATTGCAAAATGGGAAGAGAGGGTATGACAATGAGGAACTAACCTCATCAGTTCGTAAATCAAGAGATTTATTAAGGGACAATTAGCCAACCTCAATATTGTTACTCGAGGAGGAGAAAAGACAAGAGATGATGCCAATATTGTACCCCTAATTCAGAAAGCATCACCTAAAGAAGACAGGTACGACCCTGTAAAACAAAAGTTGTTCTTTAAAGATGCCATAGAAGTATTTTAGAATATTCCCATCCCATAGATGCAAGAGAAACCCCCACAACCTATTGTTTACCCTAAGATTGTGCAAGTCCCTGCTTCACCCGCTACACTCAGAAACTCTGTAGTCAGATCGAGACAACATGAGCAACTGTAGAATGTAGTCGACCTTTGGTTTCAATTATTCTCTGCCATTCTTGGGAACGCTCAATTAACAAATAAGTTGTGCAATGCACTATACCTAGTCTTAGGGAATGAAGAACCCATAGAAGTAGGAATAAGGGATAATCTTCTTGAGAAGAGTACTCAGAGAGTACAAAGAAGAAAAGTACGAGTGGGAAAAGAATTCAGACTAGTAGCCTAGTTAGACTAATTTGAGATTAAGGATGTCATGTTGGATCTAAGATCCGATGTAAAAATTATGCCTAAGAAGACCTGGGAAGCCTTAGGAAAACATAGGCTGACATATTCCCTAATTCAGTTAAGAATGGCCAATCAATATTCTATCTTCCCCATAGGAAGAATGGATAATGTGGAAATAAACGTTGTAGGAGTAAAGACAGTGGCTAACTTTGAAGTGATTGATATCATGGGAGACAAGTACCCTTACCCTGCACTACTTGGAATTGACTGGGCCTATGAAAACTATGCAATAATTGACTTAAAGAAAGATACCATGACCTTTGAGGCTGATGGAATCAAGGTAGTTCAACCCTTGGATCCATACATAGAACCCCTATATACAGAGCCAATAGAAAATAATATGGAGGGAGAAGACTTGGACCAATTGTACATTGTAACAACAGGAAGAAGAGATGATTATATAAATCCTACTATTGATGGATCAGTAAGTTGGATAAGCATACAATCAGCAGACAAAGATTCATAATTGGATTTTGATAGTTGGAAACAAGGTTCACATGAAATATTCTCAAGGAGATGTGAAATTGTCGTATCAACCAATTGAGTTGGGACGGAAGTTAGAGAACATAGAGTATATGATGGTACCTCAGGACTCGGTAGTTTTATGCTCAGCATGGAAGAAACGGTGGTAGAGGACCAAAGAATATCAGTACTAGATGTAGCTCTCCAAGACACCCCTGCCAGATGGTGGTCCAATAATAAATCCTTACTCAGAGATTGGGACGATGTGAAGAAAGCTATCAAGTATAGGTTTCAGAATAAGGAGTAGATGGAAGCAGAGATGCGGATGGATTTCCTAGTTGTGTGATTGTTCAACAAAGAATCTGATTCTAAAGAGCATATCAAACAGTGTGTGACACAATGGAAAGTTGTGGAAATACCCTCTCATTTCTATTTTTAGGTATTTCCCCACTCCCTAGGTCCAATCCCGACAGCTTGGTTCATAAATGAGGAAACCAGAAGACAGACCAGTGACTGGCAGATGCTGGAAGCTCATTTCTGCAAGCAATTCTTATTTACAAGTAAGTTTCCTAAGCTGGAAGTAGTCCTGCAAAATATTAAAGAATTTATTTTGATAGATAATGGTAATCAGAAATCAAACTTAGTGGTATATGCTAAGCATAGCCGAGAACTTTAAACTAAACTTCACCTACCCTCAACCTTGAAGCCCATAGAATGCTATAATATTAGCAATTATTCAGAAAGCCCACATGACTTAGAGGAATTGAGAAACCTACCCATCAAAGAGATAGAAGGGAACATGGAGATCCAGAACACCATACCCAGTCAGACTGATATTTCCTACAATCACCCATTAAAATTGTGCAAAGTCAATATAGGGACTACAGAGCATCCAGAGATAGCTATGGTGGGAGACTACTAGGATGAGCAAACTAGTCATGAAATATAGAGTTTGTTGTGGGAATCTGAGGATTTGTTCCCAAAGAATTTTTTAGAGTTGAAGAGAATCAAAGGAGTTATGGGAGAAATGAAAATCGAGTTGAAACCAGGATCCAAGCCTGTGAGGCATATACCATAATGACTTAACCCTAGAGTAAAAGAGAAGGCCAAGATGGAAATAGACAAGATGTTGGAAGCAAGACTCATTTTTGCAGTAGAAGAAGAAGAATGGGTCATCCCAATAATTATTCAAAGCAAGAAAGGAACAAAGGATATTAGGGTCTATGTAGACTATAGAAGCCTTAAATCTGCCTGTGTGCATGACCCTTTCCCAACAACATTTACTGATGAGGTGCTAGAAGAGGTTGTGGGGAAGGAAGAATACTTATTCACAGATGGATTTTCAGGGTACCACCAAGTTAGGATCGTCGAAGAGGACAAAAAGAAGACCACATCATAACAAAATGGGGATCTTTCACATACAATGTGATTCCATTTGGATTAAAGAATGTTACTGCAATTTTTTCCAAGATTATAATAGCATCTTTTAGAGAGTTTATTCACAAGTTTATAGAAGTCTATATGGATGATTGGACGATATATAATTTTCTCAAGGAACATGTAGCACTACTACAGATAATGTTTGACAGATGCAGAGAATTGCATATCTCATTGAATCTCATAAAGTGTATCTTTTGTGTACCACATGGGAATTTGTTGGGCCATATAGTCTGTCTAGAAGGAGTATTGGTCTACCTAGCCAAAATTGTGGTTATTGTGAATATGCCACCGCCTATGAGTTCCAAGCAGTTGCGCTCCACACTGGGGCACATAGAGTACTATCACATGTTCATCAGAAGATATGCCAACATTATTGCACCTCTAGAAAACCTATTGAAAAAGGATGAAACGTTCCAATGGACTCCAGAATGTGATAAAGAATTTGAGACACTAAAGTAGAAGCTCAACACAACACCGATTATGATATTCCAAAACTGAGAAAATGAATTTCACGTCCATGTAGATGCCTCAAGAATTTCCTTAGGAGATATATTAGTGCAACATGAAGATGGAGCCATGGATCACCCTATCTATTTTGTGAGACAAAATTTGTTGCAAGCAGAGCGCAATTACACAATGATAGAAAGGAAGGGTTTAGCCATGATTTATGCTTTGTAGAAATTTAGACATTATTTGTTAGGCTCTCAATTCAAATTATTTACTGATCATTTTGCATTAAAATATCTAGTGAACAAACCTGTGATGGAAGGGATAATTTGTAGATGGTTGATGTTATTTCAAGAATTTTATTTTGAAGTTATTGTTAAACCGGGAAGATGCAATGTAGGACCTGATCACCTGTCTAGATTAGAGTCAGAGGAAAGTGGCGGAGTAGTCGATGATCATCTCCCAGATGCATACTTGTTTTGGGTTGAGGCCATACCATAGGACCTGGAGGAAATATCAGTATTCGTAAGTACAGGGGCCTTCCCATAAACATATTCCACAACCCAGAAATGCTACATGGTTGTTAGAGTAGCGGATTACCAATTGATCGTGAGACAGTTGTATAAACTGGGACTACATAGTATCCTTAGAAGATGTGTCTTGGATCATGAAAGACAGGATATACTCTGGGAATGCCACAACGGAGTTGTGGGAGGTCACATAGGAGGAAAGGCCATGGCACATAAATTTATACAAGGTGGAATTTGGTGGGAAACGCTCTTCAAGGATGCAAAGGTATATGCTATACCATGTGATGTTTTTCAAAGAGTAGGTAAGTCGTCATGATGAGATGAATTACCATTACAACTAGTTCAAGCTCTACAAGCATTTGAGAAATGGGCATTTGACTTCATTGGACTGATAAACCCCACAACTAAGCATTCAAAGGCTAGGTACATCATTGCCACAACTGACTACCTTACACATTGGGATGAGGTAGCAATTGTTCAGGACTGTTTGACCGATATTGCTGCCAGGTTCATTTTTTAGAATATTATCACTCGATTTGGATGTCCTAGGAGCCTAACCAGTGATCAGGGAGCCCATTTCATTAGTAGCACTGTAACAAAGCTTACAACAAATTTCCTTATCTAACATCATAAAAGAAGCCCCTACCACTCGCAAGCTAATGGAACAGTAGAAGCATTCAACAAGATTCCGGAAATAGGGTTGACAAAGGTCTATTGCACAAATCGGGAAGATTGGGATGACCGAGTTCCAGTAGTACTATGGGCTTATAGGACAACCACAAAGAAACTCCACAAGTACAAACCATTCCAGCTGGTTTATGGGAAAGAATCAGTGGTACCTGTAGATTTTATCACTCTGATTTTGTATATTTCACAGATCACACATATGTCGGAGGAAGAATCAGTTGTGCAAAGACTTATAGAGTTACAAGTACTCGAGGAGACCAGATTTCTAGCAGACTTCCATTAGTCAGTTGAAAAAGCAAGAAAAAAAGCTTGGCATGATAGGCATATTAAGACTAAGGTCTTTACGCAAGGAGACAAGGTTGTACTCTATGATAGTCAGTACCAGAAGCATCCTGGAAAGTTGCGCATGCATTGGTTGGGACCATTTATAATTGTGGAGATCTGACCCTCATGAGAAGTCAAACTCATGCAACTGGATGGTATGTTGTGGCTAGGATAGGTGAATGGTGCTCGCATGAAACCCTATATGTCTCAAAACTGAGAAAAAGGGAATGTTTCTCTAGTCCGAAGGAGCACGTATAATAGTTAGATTTGTTTTTTTTGAAATTCTTGTAAATTTAGTTAATAAAGTCAATGTGCGTAGTGTTGTGTCGTGACAGTTTATTTTCTATTTAAGAGTTGTTTGATACAGAAATAATGACTTAGCAGTGCAAGATTCGAAGCATAAAATAAACCATTAATGACAGTCATTAATATGACGAGGACCCCCTTTGTGTTCGGAGGGAAAACAAATATGAATACGATCTAAGTTCATGTGCTACACGAACCCGGTCTAGTCAAAGCCTTTATTTCCATTACGATACCCTGTCTGAATTCAGTTAATCCATAAAGCCACGATAAGAAAATATACCATCGGTATTTGCATCAGGATTCACACCCATCAAATGGAAAGGTCTGAAACCGACCATGTCCCTATCCAACTCGCCCAAGTAAATGCCATGATCAGCCGATAGGAGTTACCTAATTAAACTGTCCCATCAAACAACTTAGATCCAAGTTGTGTCCATACGGTCATGATGAACAATAGTTATTGATAAAATTTCACACTAATCCAAGTATAAGGATCTGAGAACTTGTCAGAGAACGCATATTTTTCAAAGAATGTAGCAGTTTACGAATTTTGAAGAGCGATCCAGCATGTGTAATTGTGAAACCCGTAGTCATGACCCTAGTCCTTAGCTCACCACAGAGGTCAAGATAACTCAGAATCCATAATGCCAAGAGCCACAGGAATCCGAAGTTCCATGTCTAAGGATGCAGTACCAAACAAGCATTGCGACCCCCGAGTTGAGGTCGTGAGTGATCTCAAAGGGAAGGAGGAGCAGGTCAAGCTCCTTGATCTTGACTTAATAGATCCAATTTTGTTCCCCCAGATGAACATAGACATTTTATAGGAGATGGCTCCAGATGAGTTGGGAGGCATGCAAATCATGCCAAAACTAGAATTTATCAACTTATTCAACTCGACCATCATGAACCTCAGAGACTTACCAGTATTCAGTGCCACTAGTGAGGTTGCGAGGTGCACAAAATTTCTTATAAGTAGGGTGCATGAAATAAGTCTCTAGTTGGATAGGCAATATCCAATCCATGTTGAATACATCCATCAGCTTACTGGACTATCCTTCAAAGGATAATATGTGTCGAAAGGATTCCAGGGTCCTAGGAAGCATGAAAAAAATAAAGGAGAGTCTAACCTCTAGGATAGGTTCAACAGAAAGAGGTGGGGACGCATAGCAGTAATCAAACCCATACTACCAGAGACAGTCAAGACCAACTATTACATCATAGGAAAAAATGTTATGAGATCATATTACAAGGGCAAATGAACACTAGATGCATTTTCAGTAGTAGACGTTTGTGCCAATGGCGTTGTGTTCAAATGTTGTAGTTACCTGCTGGAGGAACTACTATTGGATTGTGAGGAAGCCCAAGAGAAGGGAGGCACCTTCACCTACAAATATTTGTTGATGGAATTCACAATGTTCAAGTGGAAGCCACCTATGGGAAGGGCATCAATGCTACTAGACAAGGGGTGCATAGAAAATATGTTTGAGCCCTAGCAGTCCAGGTCAGATTCAGAGAATGCAACGTTCAACACCGCAACATTTTCCAAGTGGTACAATGGCATGATAGATGCAACACAGAGGCTACGTATTCCACATGAAATCCTCAACTGCAATACGAGAAACATTGCCTTCAACATGAACTAACATCATACATTTATATGGTCGAGGCATGTTAGCAGGGAAGACTTCCATTCAAGGATGTTGTCGTTCTACCTGGATGAGGAGGCCTCAGACAAAGAGGTAATGCCATAGCTAAAAGTTAAACGCAACCTACGTAATTTGGGGATGCACTAAATTCTTCCCATGAAGCTGCTAAAGAAGAAAGGAAAATAAGTAGGGGTAGGACCGAGCTCAGGATCAGAGCCACAAAAGCAAGAAGCTCTAGAACAATCAGACAATGAGGAGGAAGAAGAGATGTAGCTATTGGAGCGTAAGACAATAACATTGTCGGTCCTCCATCGGCTGCCAGATATCGTTGTGTTGATAGGTGAGGATGTCAACAAGATATTGAGTATTGTGTTCATTACTAAACCAATAGTGAAGAAGCTTAGAACCAGGGTCTCGCTGGGTAAACCTCTGAACCCCCAACCCATTACATCGACCATTCCCCGCACCCACGTAGCAGTCAGAGAAAGCCCCATCATCCATATTCAGCATGACCTTGAGCTTGAAACCTTTCCATATACCATCATCACTGAGCACCCTCCATCACCACAACCCCAGTCTCCACCCCCAAAAACCAACAGTCCACCCCTAACCGTAAACCCAGAGTCGATGTAGCTCAATCAACTAGAGAAAGAAGAGCGAGAACTCCCAGAAACAACCCAAGAGTTGCCTAAGTCGACACCAGAAGTTTCTAGTCCAAACCTTAGAGTACTAGATCATAGATTAGAGTCGACTGATATGAACCCAGACATATAGGACCAACAGAATATGCCTTATGTACAAGAAAAGGAAACCCAATCTGTGGATGAACCGCAAGCTCAAAATAACTAGCACATCCCATAAACTGCCAAGGTTGAGGGTGCCCAAGAAAGAACAATGTAGGAAGAAGACACCAGACATGGGTAGGAGATACCATAGGTTCATAAGAAACCATTATCAACACTCAGGGAGAGTGCGACATCCATGTGAGAACAAATGGAGCGGGTTCTCCAGAACCCTCAACAATGCGAAGAGCTGATGCAACTATGCATAGCCAGAAAAAAGGTTCTGACTCTCTTTCCCTTAGTGCTAAGTTTGAGGATCACACCAGGAACATCAACAAAGGAGGAGGTAGAGACCCTCTTGGATCATTCAACGACCAATAGAATTCCACTTCATACACAAGCACCCAGAGACACATCCCCTTCATCCCCTTACCTTGCACAGTGGCCAACGACGCACTTATTTGGACTGATCAAAGAATCAACTGATCAACTGGAGAAAAGGCTCCAATAGGCTGAGAGGTCTGTCGAGGTCGCAAGGGAGGAATCATTCCTTGTGAAAGCATCAAAACAAAAAGAAGAATAGGCCAAGGTCTAGGTTGAGCACATACTAGAAAGAGTGCAAGAAAGGCTTGTTGAAGCCTGATCGGAGATTCAGAAGGTTGCACCTGAATTGCCTGGATCTAGTGATGCAGGAGAACCAGAGAATCAAATTGAGATGCTCCAAGGATCCTGGATGAAACTCTCCACTCGTGTTGATAATTTGGAATTGGATTTGTGATAGACTCAACAAGAAGTAGAGAAATAGTGTCAGAAGATGCAAGTGCAGATGCAGAAGATAGTACTGGAAGGAAACAATGCCCGAGCAACACTACACAAGTACACAGCATAATGCACAAATATTTTCAGGAAATTTAGTGATTGGATGGGAATCATCTCTAGACACAACCAAGTCTTGGAGGATGTGTGCACAAAGATCCAGGTATTGAACAAACAAGTAGCAACCATGATGGATTCGTTGGAGTAGCAACAAAAGTTCGACCAGATCCAGTAGGCGAACAACGAAATGAATGCCCTCTTTGAGGCACAGTCCATAGCAAATAAATATTTGCATGAGTTCCAACCTGTCATTTAGATAGTATACATGCATACGCATCAAGTTGATGCAACAACAGATTTAGATTGGAACTCATTGGTCACATCCAAGACAAAGGGGTGTAGTATAGAGGCAGCCCAACAGTTCATAGCAGAGGCATCACTCCTTGCCAGGAAGTGGCAGGATAAATTTGGAAGCTTTCAAGGAGTGAGAGAGTGGTCCTTGGAGTTGGTCCTAGAGTTGGACCCTTTGTTTGAAGAGGAAAAAGAGGAGAAAGCACAAACATAAGAGAAAAACAAGGAGGACAAGGAGGACAAGGGAAAATAACAGTTTCTCCTGGGAGCTGTGAAAGAAACGATCACTTGACTCGAGGGCGAGTCAAGGTTTGTGGTCGGATCCTATTGGGCCATTTGTTTTTGGGACAAGGAGTTGCACGAGTTTTATCCAAGTACAAGTTGTGCAAGATTTGGAAGAAGCAGAACAACAGAATAAGGAGAAGTAACATAAATCAGTTACGAAAAAGACAACGCAACACCAGCTAAGAAAAAATGGTTGCAACAGAAAAAGAAAGCATGCAATCTGAGACAAAAGACAAAACTTATCTTATATATAGGGATGAACATGATTGTAAAAGGGTTAGCTATTAGTTCAGCTGAATTGTGATCTAGTTCAACATGATATTTCCCTCTCTATTAGGTTGTTTTCAGTTGAGTCAAGTCAAGTCCTGAGTCTGTAATGTAATTGAGATACCAGTCAGACAGTCAGAGCTTTGCAACATGAGTCCAAACCCAAGAGTCTATAAAAAAGCACTACTGTGTATTTCTGATATTGTAATTTAAGGAAGATTCTAAAGATAATATAAGGAAGGATCTAAATTTTCAAAATTATGCTATGTCTTCCTGTTTTTTACTCATGCATTACATTACTTATTTATGGTTTATACATTCTACATGATGGTTCTATGTTTAGATGTTTATTTGCAACATAAGTAGGCTCATTCCTTTCACACATGAGTCCAGATCTGGTTGATAGTTAGATGTCTTGTGTAAGATCAGGATGAGTCATGAAGGTTCATTGAGTCCTCCTAAGTTTTTTCCTTAACCTTCCCTATTTATTTGTCTCAGCAGTGCTTCAGGTGAGACTTCTTCTCTTTAGAGGAGATGAAAATTCCAGTGCTCTAGACTACTCGGTACCTTTTCTTGGTAACCTGAGAAGGACCCCATTCTGATCAAACTTGCACTAACATGTGGCATCAAAGAATGTGGCATATTAGAGAGAAGGATATTTGACTACTACACTGTAAAGGTATGGTTGAAATTATGTCTAACTGCTCTCTGTATTTTGATTTCTGTGAACATTTTGTATATGGGAAGAAGAATTGGATAAGATTCCCCTTTTGTGCAATGAGGGAAGAAGGAATATTACACCTAGTTCATAGTGATGTGTTTGGACCTGTGTCGGTTCCATCATTGGGAAAATATGTGTACTATGTCTCATTTATAGATGACTTCTCATGACTACTTGGATATATTTCCTCAGGAAGAAATCTAAAGTCTTTGACAGGTTTAAAGATTTTAAGGCTCTTTTTGAGAATCAAATAGAGAAAATAATTAAGTTGTTGAGGACAGATAATGGATGAGAGTTCTATGAGAATGAATTGGAATAATTATATAATAAGTGAAATATATAAAGGAAGACGAATACTCCATATACACCTCAACAGAATGGAATTGCATAAAGGATGAACAAGATGTTGATGGAAAAAGAAAGGTGCATTCTCAATGGTGTTGGGTTAGGGAAATAATTATGGGCAGAGGTAGTGGGTACTGTATGTTACCTGGTCAATAGATCACCCTCATCATCATTGGATGACAAGACTCCACAAGAGGTATGGACTGGTAAGAAACCTTCTCTCACACATCTCAAGGTATTTTTTTGTGAGGCTTATGTTCATGCTCCAAAGGAAAACATGAGTAAGCTAGATAAGAAGGTTGGAAAGTGTATCATTATTGGGTATAAATATGGTCTCAAAGGTTATAATATTTGGAACCTAGAAACTAAGAGGGTTGTGTATAGAAGATATTGTTGGATTACTAAGAGGGGGGGTCAATCAGTAATAGAGAAATTTATTCCCTTTTAACCATATAATCCAAGTGTTATATCAATGAAGCATCATCATCCAATAACTGCAGAGTAAATAAGCAATGAACAAATGAACAATCATACACATACACAGTACACCGGTGTTTTATGTGGAAACCCAAATCTGGAGAAAACCACA
>SNQJ01S0029983.1:72831-90906 GCA_010110895.2 Picea sitchensis
GTGGCGTAGTCCTTCTGAATTTTTTCTTTGACTCATCATGATCATGATTGAAGCTTTTTTGTGGCTTGAACATGGATGGTATTCTTGAATATGTATCTTCAATAGTTTTCTTAGATTCCGGTTGACCATTATTCCTTCCTTTGAGTACTTCTGCATAACTCTTTCTATTTTTTTCATTCTTCTTTTCTAGCAACGTAGAGTGCTTCTCTTCATTCTCTACAACTGATATGGATGTTTCTGTCTCTTCAACTTTCTTGTTGAGCTTGTCGATCTTGACTCTTAGTGTGACAACTTCTTCTTCAAGATTCTCAACTCTTCTTCTTTCTTCATTATCTGAGACTTCATGACCTCTTATGTTCTCTTTGCTTCTTCAAGTTGGATTTTCAATGCAATTATTTCTTCTTCCATTCTTCTCTCTTCTTGACCAAAATCTTCCTCAAGTTGGTTTAAATCATTGGTTCTTTCCTTGATATGATCCATCAATATCTTTTCTCTCTTTTTTATGCCTTCCTTTGGCGTTGCTATGTTGGCTTCTAAACATTTCTTTTGATATTATAGAGTTTCTTCAATTCTTCTGGCCTCTTCTAGTTGAGCTCTTAATTTCTTGATGACCTATTGATCCTTTTCACAACCTTGAACACTTTGCTTTTTCTTCATCAATTCTTTCTTGGATGACTTGTTTTCTTCTCTTTCTTTCCTTAGATATTTAATTGCACTTATCAATTTTTCTTTGTAATCAACTTCTACTTCATCATACTCATCCTCTTTTGAATCTGTCTGACATGATGAGCATCTTTCTTCTTGTTCTGTATCTACATCTTCTTTGGCATTTTCTGAATCTATGATGGGTGAAGAATATATGTCATGTAATTTATCCAAAATTTCTTTGGCTGATGAACATTTACCAACCTTTTCTCTTACCAGTTTAGGTAATCATTCCCAGATGAAATCCATTACTATTTTGTTATTCTTCTTCAATTCCTTCTTGGTTGCAGTCTTTGCCATTTTTGAACTATCATATCCTGTAACAACTGATAGCCAAATATAATGTCCCCGTGCCTATAAAAATGCTTTCATCCTTCTGCTCCACATCTCATACTTAAAACCATTATGACCATTAAACATTGGTACTCCATTCTCATAATAATCCATGATCTCCTTCCAGTCGTTAAACTATTTTCTGAAGGAACCTTGCTCTGATACCAATTGTTGGATTAATGAGAGGGGGGGTGAATCAGTAATAGAGAAATTTATTCCCTTTTAACCATATAATCCAAGTGTTATATCAATGAAGCATTATCATCCAATAAATACAAAGTAAATAAGCAATGAAGAAATGAACAATCATACACATACATAGTACACCAGTGTTTTACGTGGAAACCCAAATCGGGAGAAAACCACAGAATGGTTTTTCTTATATGTCTTGAAGAATTACATTCATTGGAAACACCAACTTCCTTTGTTTCCAAATGCAACTGGAAGGAGGATCCAACCCCTTAGTTTCTCAGGCTACAACCTGACGGAAGATCCAACTCCCTAATTCTTTGGCTACAACTAGAAAGAGGCTACAACCCCCTATGTTCTCCGACTACAAACACCTGTCCTCGCCCCGTCCTGCCACCCTGAAGTAGAAGTAAAATGATGGAACCAATGTCACACTATCACTATGAGATATACCATTGTAAACCTGTACTAATAAATCTGAACAATGCATCAACATGTACCTCAACCTATAATCAACCTATACCATAAACAAGTGCATCAACCATGCACCAACCTGTAATCAACCTGTACCATAAACAAGTGCATCCAACCATGTAACAAGTATCTACCAATCATGTGTCAACTACTCATCAACTATGAATCATCAATATGTACCAACATCATCAACTATACACCTCATGTGTGTGCGCCAACTCATCAACTACTTGTCTCAACCATGTACTCAACATGTACCACAACCAAACTCCCTCATCAATTTCATCATCCAAATTTGATTTGTAGCTCTGTAATAGACCTGGTGTATATGATCACATTCATGCAAACCTTCCTTGACTTTGAAAACAAGAGACTAGCATTTTCATCAAACTTTTCTTTAATCTCACATGCCTAGTTTTGGATTAGTCAACAACCCTAACTTGAAGTAATCATAACTTTGAGCCTGTAATGTATAAAGATATGAAACTGATATACAATTTTCTTCAGTTTTTTTTATGCAATTCCTCCAAGTTTCACTACTTGGAACCTCTCAAAAATGGATTTATACCAAAAATGACATACCTTATTGAATTCTGGCTTATTCTAGAGAGCGACCTTGTAGAGCGTGCCCCACACAAAATATTTGATGAATTGATCTGAAACTGTTACAAAGAATACTAAAGACTTTCCCCTAACCAAAAAATTTTGTCTCACTAAATTTGGATATGTTATGAAAAAGTTATGATGTTTTTACCCAAAACACCTGATTTTGACTAGTTTCAGGACTGGCCACAAACCCTATTTTCCACGGCGTGTAACTCCCAAAATACAACGACCCACAAGATGAATTGTTTACCACAAATACTTTGGATATGTTTTCTGAATGGAATAGCAATTTCAGGATCTGAATCATTATAGAAAAAACGTTATAGCGAAAATGGTGAGATGACCTATAAATAACATACCTTAGAAAGCACCATCAAAAGAATTTATCCTTCCTTGCATTTCAACCTTGTTTTCTTCACTTTCCTCAGAATTTTGGCTTAGATATCCTTGGTTACCTCAGACACATATAGATATTCAATATGCTCAAGTGTGATTCAAATGATTCAAGTGAGACTTTTTCTCATGTTTCCAAGTTAAATTCTATAATATGTGTGTTATCTATTGTTGTTGCATTTCATTTTGCAGTAGAACAGATGGATGTGAATATAGAATTCCTACATGGTGATCTGGAAAATAAATATATATGAAGAATCCAGAAGGCTTTTTTGTGAAGGGAAAGAAGGAGTTGGTATGTAATCTGAAAAAGTATTTGTATGGTTTAAAACAATCACCAAGGATGTGGTATCAAAAATTTGATACTTATATGCTGGGACTTGGCTTCACAAGAAGCAAAGAGGATCATTATGTGTATTTTAAATTAATTGGTGATCATTTGATTTATTTGGTCTTGTATGTCGATGACATGTTGTTGATAGAAAACAACAAGGAGATTATCCAATATGTGAAAACTTAATTGTCCTCTAAATTTGACATGAAGGATCTTGGTGCTTCAAATTTCATTTTGGGCATCGAAATTAAAACAGATCAAAAAAAGAGGAAAATTGATTTTTGTGTCCATTGTTGGGTGGTTTTTCGGCACATGGTTTTTGCCAATGGTTTTCTATTTCTGGTTAAGGAATTGGGGTTGTTGAATAATATAGGTCATTGGGTTAGGGTTTTGGATGTCGTTGGCTCCTATATGTATATGGTATTGTAAACAATGTATCACTATGAATGAATATAGAATATGTTGGTTTTCTTGGTTTGGGTTTACAGGGGAAAAATCTCTCTATAATGTGTGTATTTTCCATTGTATATTTTATGTTCTTTTATTGAAAATCTATTTGTGGAAAAGTATTGTATAACGTTAAAATCTACATTTGGTATTAGATATTTTTAGGCTTCAGGGGGACGCATTTGTAGTCAAGGGTTTGACTCAGGACTGTGACAAGACTTGTTAAAGTGGGATATATGTGTTATTTATTTTTCAGGTGAAAAGAAATGGTGAGAAATTTGAAAATGGAGATCAAGAAGTTTAATGGGAAAAGTTTTGAGTTGTGGAAGCTAAATATTGAATATTTGTTGGTGGACAGAGATTAGTGGATCGTGGTGGATCCAGGTACTGCACCTAAAATAACTTCAACAGATGACTGGAAAAAGTTGGATCAGAAGGGGAAGAGAAAAATCTGACTATGTCTCTTAGATTCAGTATCATTGAATGTGTCAGAGGAAGCTACAACCAAAGATTTATGGGATAAGTCTGGAAATTTGTATCAGTCTAAGTCCCTAGTAAATAAAATTTTCCTAAGAAAGAAGTTGTATAACCCAAGGATGAGAGATTTAGA
The DNA here is from genome assembly GCA_010110895.2 of Picea sitchensis. Lineage (NCBI taxonomy): Eukaryota > Viridiplantae > Streptophyta > Pinopsida > Pinales > Pinaceae > Picea > Picea sitchensis. Next base: position 76,923 of record SNQJ01S0029983.1, read on the forward strand.
CTTGGTGGCAGAGAATTTGAACACCTTCAATACTATGTTAAGTCATTCAGTATCTATTGAGATTAAAATTTTAGATGAAGATAAGTGTATCAGTTTAATGTTCTCTTTACTAGACTTGTGGGATAGTCTAGTTATGGCCATAGGTAGTAATACAACTACCTTGAATTTTGATGAAGTGGTCTCATCCTTGTTGTCGGATGAGATGAGACAGAAGAACATGGAAGGACATAGCACAAATGCATTATTTGTAAGAGGATGCTCCCAGGAAAGAAATAGATCTAAGTCCTCAAGTGGGAGATATAATTCTAAGGATAGATATAAATCTCCCATAAATTTTGTAAATATATGTTGGAGATGTGGAAAATAAGGGCACTACAAGAAGCAGTTGTAGATCCAAAATTGAGAAAAAGAAGGGATATTAAGAAGATCCTTATACAGAACAAAATGCCTCCAAGGAAGAAGGAGGGGATGTGTACTTGGATTCTTCAAGCACACATGCAGATCATGAGGCATGGTTGGTTGAATCATGTGAATCCTTTCATATGACTCCCCACAGGGAGTGATTCTGTGACTATGAAAGGTATGATGGAGGTAATGTTTTCCTAGGTGATGACTCGACAACGAGATTCATAGGATGAGGAAAAGTCAAGTTGAGGCTCATATATGGAAGGATTATAAAACTACCTAGTGTTTTTCACATCCCAGGTTTGGCCAGGAATTTGATTTCTGTAAGAAAAATGGATGATTCACGGGTAAAAAGAACATTTGAAAAGGAAACCTGTTGGATGGTTTGAGGAGAAATGGTGTTGTTGAAGGGATTTTGGTTTGGAATTCTCTATAAGATGCAAGGAATCACTATTAGTTATGGGTGTAATAGTTCCATTGTTCCTAATATTGGATTTGAAGAAGAAAGAACTCCTACAGTCTCTCGAGAAAAGGTTATTGTGTGGCATCAAAGACTGTGGCATATCAGAGAGAAGGGTCTTAGATGACTACACGATAAAGGTATGGTTTAAGGTATGTCTAACTTCTCTCTATATTTTGATTTATGTGAAAATTGTGTATATGGGAAGTAGAATTGGGTAAGATTCCCCTTTAGTGCAATGAGGGAAGAAGGAATTTTATAGCTAGTTCACATTGATGTGTTTGTACTTGTGTCGGTTCCATTATTGGGTAAATATGTGTACTATGTATCATTTATAGATGAATTATCAAGGAATACTTAGATATATTTCCTCAGGAAGAAATATGAAGTCTTTGACAAGTTTAAATATTTTAAGGCTCTTGTTGAGAATCAAATAGAGAAAAGAATTAAAGTGTCGAGGACAGATAATGGCAAAGAATTCTGTGGGAATGAATTGGAACAATTTTGTAAGAAGTACAGTATATTAAGGAATAAGACTACTTCATATACACCTCAACATAATGGAGTTGTAGAAAGGATGTGTTACACATCAAAGTTACTCACTTCGATGATGTCTCATTGTCATTATGGAAAGTGTTGCAAAAATCATACTATCGTATCACATGTGTCGCATCGCAGATGACATCATAAGAACACTTGGGGAATCCTCTAAGAATCATTATAAGATGAAAATATATCTTTTGGAAAATTTTACAAGCTTTTACCTTGAGGAATTACCATCCTAAAAGTATTTTTGGATATCATCACTCCACTACCCACTTGCAAGGAGTTCTAGTGATCCTTTCCCTCTTAGAAGGGAGCGTTGCAATGCTCTATGGCCAAATTTGAGGGAGTGTCGATCTGTTGAGAAAATATTGGGGACAAATACCCCTTATCTCCAAGGAAATATAAGAAGCATATGATTCAGTTTGTCTCGAATACAAGTTCAAGGCTGGATCTAAGGGGAATCCCACAACTGATGGAGTCATATCCTCAAATTATCCCAAGAATATCTAAGGTGGTTGAACCTATCAATGCCTATATAAGGATGCATTCTCATGGTGAAAAGGGGGAATAATCAATGAAAAGTATTGTCATTATGATCGTGGATATTTTCAGTAAGGGGTTGGACAAGGAGGACTTGGTGACATTGGTACATCTGCATTTACATTTGTAAGAACCTTGTTTTTTTCTCATTAATATATATGTGCTTGGCCTTTTTCCTTCAAGTTTGTGTACATTTGCATGGGCTTGTATCTTTTGATGAATCTAGTTTTAAACTAATATTGGTATAATAGGAAGTATGTTTTGTCTTCGTTGTCTATTAGATTGCAAAACTCGTTGAAGAACTTGAAGATCAAGTTCAACCCGAACCGAGCGAGGACAAACTTCATAAAAAGGTACTCATACTTTCTTCCTCTTTTCATTTGGCTATTTTAGAAAAATTTAAAGGAATTTCAATGTTCAAAGTTACCATTATTTTGTCTTGGTCATATGGGTCTAAGATACAAGAGGACATTCACTTGTTCGCATGGGGATTTTCCTACAACAGAAATTGGTGACTCCACTGGGGAACGAAGCTTTCAGTTTTGGTTTCCTTCCTTGGTATTGTTTAGTCTTTTCCCATCTTCAGATATTAATCACAGTGTTTTTCCTCTTTTTTACATGTGTTGTTAGTCTTGAAATTATCTTACATAGGTTGATAATCAAGCCTTCCTGAGTTTTTGTTTTCTAGGTTGATACTTTTTCATTCTTAGAAAATAGAGCCCCTTTTCCCTTATATCTAGAGAACTGATTTCAAAGCAATTCTCCCCTACAGTTCTCTAGTGTAAATGTGTTTAAACTTCACATAATAGATCTATATAAACAATAATACACACATTTTCAGAGAGATTTGGAGAAAGAAGAAGAAGGAGAGAAAGAATAGAATAACTCTCATTAACCATTGTGAATAATGAATAATTTACACATGATATACTATGTATATCTCAATGAGTTCAAATTGAGGTGAACCAATGTGCCATAATGGTGGTCTATATTGATCTAGACACACACCAGCAGTTATGGGAGTGAACTTCCACCTATTCTAGTCTCTCAGGCAGTTACGGGAGTGAACTGCCACCTAGTTGAGTTAACTAGTCAACTAGTATTCAATTAACTGACTGAAGATATAGTAGTGAGGAGTTAACTTAGGGAATCAAGGCTAATGCACAAATCTGGTGATGATACCAAGGAAAGGTCTAATTATCATGGTGATGATCCCAATGTTGCATGGTGATGATCCCAATGCAACATCTAAACTCAACTCAACTAGTCAAACTGAAGTGTCAACTGAAAGAGAATATTATCGAGGTGGAATATTATCCACTAAAATATAGGACACTCGATAATGACTAATTATGACTAATAAACAAGGAAAAACCTTATGAAAAATAAATCCTAGGTGTGTGTGAAGTAACTCCAACACCCCCCCTGAACATCACTATGGTGAAAATAAATATTGGGTCCTGATAATGAGGCCATGTTAGGTACCCAAGTACAAAGGATACAATGAAAATAAAGTGAGGAAAGAGGGAAAACCTCAAGTACAAGGATAATGAAAATAAAGTGAGGAAAGAGGGAAAACTCATGGGAAACCCCCCTCAAGGTACAATGTATGTAAAAAGAAGAACTACAGTTGCTAGGTAACTGTGTCCTTCACTCCAAGATGACCTCGTAGAGAATGGAATTTCTTCTCAGTGAAGGTCTTGGTGAAAATGTTTGTCATCTATTATGCTGAAGGACATAAATATAAGTCGATGATCCCATCATGTACTAAGTCCTGGATGTAGTTCATGTGGATCTCGACGTGCTTCGTCCTCTACCTATGAACTGGATCTCTACATAATTTCAGAGTGCTCTAGTTGTCACACCAGATGACGATTGGTCGATGAAATTGAATGCCCAACTCAGTGAGAAAATGTTGTAGCCACATAGCTTAAATGGTTATTTTAAATACCCCTCTGTACTTCACCTCAACTGAAGATAGAGAAATGGAATCTTGCTTCTTGCTCAACCAAAAGATAGGCCCGGAACCAAGATTGATTAAGTAACCAAATGTGGACTTGCGATCAATACTATCACCAGCCCAGTTGGAATTAGTAAAACCAATGAGATCTAATGTAGATTCTGTTGCATAATGAATCCCAAAGGGGATGGTTCCCTGTACGTATCGAAGGATATTCTTTGCATCTTTCCAATGTATCTCATGCGACTCCTTCATGAACCTAGAAACTGTGTTAACTGCATATGAGAGGTCTGGTCTAGAGTGTGTGAGATACAACACGCTCCCCACTAGTTGTCTATACAGTGTGTTGTCAACCAGTGGAGTCTCCCCGTGATCCTCAATTTTGACTCCTGATAGGAAAGGATTCGGAGTAGACTTGTAGTCTGTCATGTGAAATCTCTTAAGGAGATCTCATCCATACTTGGCTTGAGATAGTCTGATTCCTGATGCATCCTAAATGATCTCAAGTCAAAGGAAGAAGTGTAGCGGACCCATGTTCGTCATCAAAAACTTGTCATGAAGAATCCTCTTGATTGCATCAATCATTGAAGTCGAGCAACCAGTGATCAACAAATCATCGACATACAGAACTAAAAGTATTAGTGAATCAACCATCCTAAGCATGTATACATTCAGTTCCGATTCACAACGTACAAAGTTCTATGACACAAGGTAGGAGTCCATCTTTGCATACCATGCCCTCGGAGCCTGCTTGAGGCCATAAAGTGAATTCTTTAGTCGATAGACCAAATATGAGTCCTGCATAAATCCCTAGTGCTGCTCCATGTATATCTCCTCAGAGAGATCACCATGAAGAAATGCATTATTCACATCCATCTGATGGACTTCCCATCCCTTGGTTGTCGCAATGGCAAGGGCCAATCGAATGGAATCCATCTTCGCTACTCGAGAGAAGGTCTCATCATAGTCAATACCATGAACCTGCTGAAATCCTTTGGTGACAAGCCTAGCTTCGTATCTACTGATTTGTCCATCCGTTGTGCTCTTGTTCCTATAGACCCATATGCATCTGACAATTTTCCTCCTAGAAGGAAGGGGAACCATATCCTAAGTCTGGTTCTCGAGGAGGGAGTTGTACTCCTCCTGCATGGCATATTCCCAAAAGGGATTTCTAGCAGCCTCACCATAATACTATGGATCTAAAGACTGAACCAAGAAAATATTCCTCGAAGGCAATGGTTTAGTGGTAGTTATTGCAATAGGAGGCTCCTCGAAATTAGATCAAGTCCTCCTAGTATCGGTTGGATCACCGACGAGATCCCCTGCATCCTAAAGAGTAGTCTGTGCCCACTTGAGCCTCTGCTCTGGCTTTGCAACTGCATCTGGATGATTTGACTCTACATCCGACTGTACTGACTCTGAATCTGAATGTGGATCATCTGAGCCCTCTAAATCAGAACTCTCATATGAATAAGAGTCGGCGTGTGCATTCTCATCATATTGGACAGGTGGATGAGTGAAGGTGTCTGCATGCATATGTTGAGGTACATGCGAGACACTTTGCTCGAATTGGACACTATGCTCAATGATGAGCCAGTCTGAGGAAAGATCAATAAGACAATATCCCTTCACACCATCAGGGTATCCAAAAAAATGCACTCAGTGCTCTGTGGCTCAAGTTGTTTCCTCTTTTCATAGGGAATCTAGGCCCATGCACAAGAACCAAAAATGAAAAAGTGTGTCACTTCCAGTTTGAGGCCGCTCCAAGCCTTGTAGGGGGTAATTTCCTTCACAAATATATGGGGAGATCTGTTTTTAATGTATGTCCCACATTTAAGTGCTTTATCCCATAGTCTCTATGGTAGTGACTTTGCATGCAACATGCAATATGCCATCTCCTTTAGAGATCGGTTTTTTCGCTCAACAACTCCATTTTGTTGCAGAGTATAGGGAACTGTATGATGCAACTAAATCCCTGCCTCATGGAAAAGATTGTGGATCTCATTATTCACATACCCTCCCCTGTTATTAGTTTGGAGGACTTTGATCTTCTTTTCGAACTGTGTCTCAACCAAATATTTGAAATCTTTGAGGTGTTGAAAGACCTCAGATGTTTTCCTGAGAAATTAGATCCATGTAAAACGTGATAAATCGTTAACAAAAATGAGAACAAACCTCACTTTTCTGATCAATGGATGGGGAAAAGGACCCATGAGGTCACTATGGATCATATCTAAAGATGCGGAAGCTCACTGAGACTTTGCCTTGTCGAATTTCTCTTGATGGTTTTTTCCAAGAACACATCCCTCACATACTCCCTTGGAGAAATGGATGTCTGGTAGAACATCAACTAACCTATGCTTTCTAAGTTGTTTCATGTATCTGAAATTCAAATTTCCAAACATTTCGTGCCATATCCTACTACTTTCATCAGCATGAGTAAGCAGTAAAGCAAAATTAGGTTCAATGAATTCAGAAAATGTATACAATCTAGATTGATGATTTACCTCACTGATAGCAACCCGAGAGTTGGTTTGCATGTCGTATATGTCCACGGAATTTGGTGTGAATAAAAATTTATTTCCGATGCTGAAATTTGTCATATGATACATAGAGAGAAGGTTGACAGAAATATTGGGAACATGCAACACATTCTCAAAGCTTTCGTTGGTGAGTTCAATCCTTCCTTTGTTGGTGACTTCGACAGAAGAATTGTCCCCGATTAGAATAGGAGGACCTTTGCATGCATCCAAAGAAGAATATATTTCTTCTGAGGCAGCCATGTGATGTTATTCTCCTGAATATATGATCCAAGCATCGAGAGAGGAGTTGATGGAAATCAAGGCATGGATAGAATTGCCTTTCTTGGAATTTGGATCTTCTAGCTTCTTCTTCTTTGCACCGTCGGGGATGCGATCTCCAAGGTTGTTTTTCTGAAGTATCCGAGACATCAGATCTAGTTGTTTTTGCATGCATGTGGATTCCGAATGGAATCCCTTGTGACAGTATGTTCATTTCTCTCCTTTTCTTCCCTTTTCTCCTTTGGATCTGGAGGCATCAGTGAAAGGTTTTGTGTACCCTTCCTTCTTCGGATGTGCATGAGATTTCCTCTTATTTTATCTTTATATTTTTTATATTTGTGGCTTCCATATTGCACAGTGAGTGCATGAGCCTTTGGACCTTTGATTTGGCCCATGTTGATGAGCTTGGTTTTCTCTTATGTCAGGGATTCGATAAAGTCCTCAAGATAAGGCATATTCCAGGTGGCTCCAGAGGAAAATATGATAGTATGGAATGTAGATACGAATACATAAAATTCAGGACCAATCTTGGAGATAATGGTGAGAACCATTTGTTTCTCCTCCACCGATTTATCAACCCCGCAAGCTTTGAGTTGCGACAGTAAATCCTTGAATTTTGTAAAGAAATCTTGGATATTGTCGAATATTTTTGGATCCAATGTGAGAAGATCCACCTCCAGAACGTGTCCCCTCATCTCATCCTATTTTCCAAAGAGCCCTTCTAATATTTTTCAGGCTTCATTGGGAGTCTTACAGGAAGATATGTGAAAAAGGAGATCGGGAGAAATAAGACTGCAAATTGTTCTGAGTGCCTCATCCATGCGATTTAAGTACTTGGATTTTTCTATGGATGATGTCGTCTTTGTATCTGTATTCATGGTTAACCTATACAAATGTATGGATCGGATATGTATGGCAATTTTCTCCTTCCATGCAAAATAGTTGTAAGATGTAAAAATGAACTCTTTTTGGAATTCCATCTTTTCGTTGTCTTCAATCTTTTGTACCTGCAAAAACTTTTGGTGTAGATTTTTCTTAGCAGTTCTTCGGCTCTGATACCATGTAAATGTGTTGAACCTGCACATAATATATCTATCTAAACAATAATACACACATTTGTAGATATAATTGGAGAAAGAAGAAGAAGGAGAGAAAGGATGGAAGAATTCTCATTAACCATTGTGAATAATGAATAATTTACACATGATATACTCTGTATATCTCAATGAGTTCGACTTGAGGTGAACCAATGCACCATAGTGGTGGTATAGAGTGATATAGACACACACCATCAGTTACGGAAGTGAACTTCCACCTATTCTAGTCTCTCAGGCAGTTACGGGAGTGAACTGCCACCTAGTTGAGTTAACTAGTCAACTAGTCTTCAATTAACTGACTGAACAAAGAGTAGTGATGAGTTAACTCAGAGAATCAAGGCGAATGTGCCAATCTAGTGCTGATACCAAGGAAAGGTCTAATTATCATGGTGATGATCCCAATTTTGCATGGTGATGATCCCAATGCAACATCTAAACTCAACTCAACTAGTCAAACTGAAGTGTCAATTGAAAGAGAATATTCTCCCCTAAAATATATGAGATTGGATAATGACTAATTACGACTAATAAACAAGGCAAAACCTTATGAAAAATAAATCCTAGGTGTGTGTGAAGTAACTCCAACATCTAGGGAGCGTTGTAGCGCTCTGGTGCTGATATAACCAGAGAGCCAATTTTTCCTTCTATTGAAAAATTGTTGGGCAGGATTTTTTGGTTTTTCCTCCTGCTCGAGACTTTTTCTATCAGTGTGTGTCTTCTATAAAACTTGCAACCATTTTATTTCTAAGAGTTTTTTATTCTTCGTTTGGTTTTTAAGATGTTACCTTGTTTTGGAATCACTCTTCCTCTTTGATATCTTGAGTTGTTTTGATACTTTCTTGTTCATCTGATTGCCTAAAAGTTGTCGCAAAGAAGTCCAGAGATCTGTGTATTTTTCCATTTGATCTTTGATTTATATCTTTCCAAGCAATTTTTCTTGTTTGGTTTTTTGGTTTTCTTTTTGAAAAGTTTGGATTTGTTTTTCTTCTTGTTTGATTACTGTGAGAGTGTGTTTTTCGTTTATATGATATTTGCTTCAAATTGTCTAAAACTATAAATAGTGAAATCTAGTTGGCACAAGAATCTTTGAATCAAATCAGTTAAAATTCATATTTAAACAAAGAGACATATTTTTCATGATGGGATTTTGGTTATTATAATAATTTTCTAAATAAATTAGCATTGAATTGGATTCTTGTTGAGAACAATTGCATGAAGTCTCTGCATTTTTTGTGTTTGATAGTGAAAAGAAAAATTTCTTCTCCTTCCAATAAATAGAAGTTCATTGAAAGGAAATGATTGATTATCATTTTTCTTGTTAATTTTTTGGAATCGATTCATAATATCATTAGTTTCACTCCCATTCACCTCTGAGTAAAGAAAAACCACAAAAATCAACGCTAATTAAAATTGATTTAGAAACTTTTTCTTTTTAGATTCCTCCACCAACATTAGACTAGGATTAGCACTTTGGATTAGGTTGTGAGTAAAACTCTCCAAAGCATTCAAAACAAACATTATCATCTTTCGGTAGGGAGACCAAATCCAATTTTTGTATAAGCTTATCTGGGATCCCTCTCTCACACAGGGGTTACGCACGAGGTCACGTTCATAAGAGCCACGGAGATTATCCCTCCACAGTTTAACCGTTCGTAGTAGTAAGATCGTATATTGGGGGATATTTTTGAGGTCCAACTATATTCATTTGGTATTGGTGCTTCATGAATTTCGAATCCATTTGGGGTCCTATGGATTTCTACTGGTCCACTTGTCCTCAGTTCTCTCAAATGATTTCAGACTTGTTATCCTTCCCATACGTTCAGACTACACTGTTGACTGTACCCTCCTAGGGGATGACTGTGAATTGGTGTCTTTAGTAGCCATAATATTTAGGGTCTTTACACAAGGTGATTGTGAAGGGAAGTCTTCATTGTACCTGGAATAGATGGTGGTCAAACTCACTCGGGCTTCTTGAAGGGTAAATCCACGATTACTGTGTGGAAGCTTGCACCAAGGCATAAGTCCATTAAGCAGGTTTCCATCGTAACCATTCCACCTGCTCATATCCTATCCCCTTCTCAACTTGATCATGCGATGTTTGATTGCATCACCAACTAGTATGGTCATTGAGAGAAGGTTTGTTTGCTTGTTGGTATTTCTAGATTTTTTAGCGTGTGTTGTTGTTTTAATAGTTTTTCAAAATTGAGCCTGTAGACGATAAAAGTCTTCATCGATCACGTAGGATTCAAGGCCTGCCTCCAGAAGAAGTCTATCAACCCTTATCGCCTAACTCACCAGAATAAATCTACCATGAAGAGGTAGAAAATTGCTCTAACACTAGGAGTGATGTTACTCCTTTATTAGAAAATTTGGAAAGAGCCTTGGTTATGGTTGAGGATTCCACTCCTCATACTACACCTATGTCAAAAGATCCTATTGAACCACTCGTGGTTCAATTAGACGCGTTCGATAATGTTATAGAAGAAGAAGTCCTAGGTTTTCCTTTGAAGCCAATTACCAAGACATATATGGGATCCACATAACCACCTTTTAGTGATGACTACAGGACCCCCATTCATCCTACTAACACAGTAGATCCACATCAGAAACCTTCTTGTTCTAAATGGAGGACTCCATTGGGACATGATCTTTATGAGCATTTTGAATATATTCGACAACCTCTCAATTCTCATCACCCTCTTGTCGCTAAGGCAGGACCATCCAATCAAACTATTGATCATCCCATCGAACAGGTCATCAATCTTGCTGTTACGTTAGCACAAGTCAACCTTAATGTTGGATTCATCACTTGTACTCATACACAAGGCACTTCAACCACTACTCCCACTTTTACACCTTTTCACACTACAACTCATCATGTTCCACAAAATCCTGTTGGAATTCCTTTACAACAGAGAATGCAGACCCTTTCCAGACATACACAACCAACTATGGGACATATCCCGACTGAGGGGAAACCACCATCTAGTGGACCTATCCCTACCAGGGAAAAACCATCATTTAACAAGCCTACCCCTCCTGGAGGACAACCACCTTTACATGTTCCTTCTGTAGGACAACCTCCCTTTACTGGTCAAACCCCAATTGTAAATAAACCTATGGCAGGGGGGAAACCTTCTTTTTCTAGAAACCCTTCACAATCCTGGGGAGTAACTTTATGAGGTACATTTAATCAACCCTACCCTAGGGGAAAATCATACAATAACCCACAAGGAGGAGTATCAAATCCTGTTCCTTCCAAACTATCTTTTGGACAACCTTATCCAGGTGTCCCAAATCCCACCTGGGGTCCTCAAGGACAACACCCTTATCCTCCCCAAGGGTTTAATGTTTATCCTCCCTAAGGAGCTAATGTTTACCCTCCTTAGGAAAAAATGTTTACCCACCTCAAGGGAAAACTATTTATCCCCCACAACTGAATCAACCAACTTATACTCCTTAGAATCCATCGGGTTTCACCCCACTCATGGATTTTCCTCAACAACCATCGAATCCTACCTATCTTGGTCAATGAAAACTATATATGGGAGGTCCTACTGGATACATTTATCCACCTCAACTAGTTTATGGCCCCACTGGTGTCCCTATTCCACACCAATATCACCCTCAGGTTAACCGACAATTACCCTTCTTTGCCACTCTGGATATCCTGGACTTTTCTCAGTTGACAAATGATCCCATATTGCATTTTCCTTGTTGGCCAGTAATTCCTGCTAATTTACCTTATGACATACCCAAGTTTGATGGTAAAACTAGAGAAGACCCAAACAACCATGTGATGACATTCCATTTATGGTGTTCATCAAACTCATTAATGGATGATTCTATACATTTACGTCTCTTCCAACACACACTTACAGGATCTGCAACCATGTGGTACATTGAAATTCAACATGGTTCTTTTCACGATTTCAACTCCCTGTCTATGGCCTTTCTCACACATTTTTAGTTACCCATCCATTATGAGACAGGTACATAAATTTTAACCTCTCTTCTTCAAACGAACTTCATGCATATCTATAATCACATTCATGAGTGGAGATGATGACAAAGGTTGATTAAAGAAACCATTCCTGACCATTTATTGGCAGAATATTTTACTAAATCTCTTTTACCCCCAATTGCACGTGACTTCACCATGGTTGGTGTAGTCACCAAGGAAGAAGCCATTGCCCAGGCTCAGTGTTATCACTGAAATTTCGTCCACACATGGTTACAAGAACTCAGCATCGTCAACCAGTAATGAAGTCATTCATGAACTTGAATTAATACCACAGCATTTAAAAAGGTAAAAAAACTATACAAAGTAGTGAAAAATTGAAGATCGCTTTGCAGACATTGGGCGTGCACGCACATGCGTGGAACAGGAATGTAGAAAGCATGCATATGCGCACGATGCGTGACTATTAGCACAAAAATCCACACACCTGCTAAATGACGCATTTATGAAAGTGGTCGGCCTCCCAACCACTTATGGTTCATCTCCCAAGCCGATTTGACCCTCTAATCTGGGCTGGATCTGACTGGTGGGCTAATCAAAGACCTAATAATGCCCTAAATGGCCTCTTTTCACACTACAAAGCAGTTACACAATAACCCAATGCAATGCTATAAAAAGCCATGAATGCACCTCATTTTCTCAAGGAATTCAAAGTAATTTTATGTTTCCTATATTTTTTTAAGGACTCCATCCTTGACAAGAGCACATTGGCACCATTACATTGAGAAATCCATCTCACCATTGAGTGGATTTGTAAAGAGTTCTTTCATCACCATTTTCCATTTTCTTTGTTGTAAGACGAGCTAGCTAGTGAGGGTCCAAGAGCCTTCCCTTGGAGGAAGAAGGGACTCATAGTCCCCTTTCTTCTTGGTGCTTTTTTTTCATCAATAGATCAGCCTCAAACATTAGTGACATGGGTATTTTTGTTCTTGTTATCTCTATGTCCCTATGCTTATGATTTTAGTTTTTATTGCATCTATTAGTTTAATTCTTAATCTTAGTTTTTGTTTTTCTTTCTCTAACTCTTTTCTCTACAGCTGTCCTGCTCAGCAGACCCAACTGAGATTGCAATCACCTCTTATTTGCTCACCAAGGTGACGAAAGAGGCGCAACAGATTGGCGACCATACTGGGGAAAGGTATCAATTTCCTACCTCATTTGGGTTTATTTTGCTCTTCTTTTAGTTTATTTAACTTGCAGGTGCACTAACCGGCCTAAGCCGACCTGCCAATCAGCTAATTCCAAGTTGAATTGAGAGAAATCCACTCGGATTTTTCATTCTCAGCCGTGTGCCACATATGCATGGGTTTTTGGGCCCACAGACGTGCATCATGCACCCATGCACCTGACTCACATTTTTGTTATGTGCACGTGCGCTTTTTAATTTATCTCTGCTCTCATGCATGCGCTCTGTGCGCCTCTGTCTCCACTGGGACCCGTGCATCTGAGCAAAATTTCACATTGTAAGTTGTTGAAATGTGGGGAAGGCCATCTACCCTCTTAAAAATGATGTCAAGCATGTTGTAAAGCTGCACCACACTTAGTCCCCTCATCATATAAAGGGGTTAGTCAAAAAACACATAGGGACTTAGGAGGATAAAATCAATTTCCCTTATTTGCTTTTTGCCACATGGATGGCTTGTTTTGACTCACAAGATAAGGTGGAAATCAATTTTAATCACATCTAACTTACATTGGGACTAGAAGTTGAATTATAATCACTTAGTATGCTCTTCTCTCGCGCCTCCAAGCGACCTTGAGAATCAAAAAAAGATTGTGAAACAATTTCATCTCCCTTAACAAAGTTTAAAACCTTTAGGAGAGGACAGCAACCCTTTTGGGACTCCTCTTAGTTCACTTTTTTCAAACACATCTTAATTTTGTAACAGGCCCATACATGCCCACATGCTACAAAGATAGGATAGTGTTTGAAATTTTTCTTTCGTAGATCAAAACACTAGGGAAGTTTAAAGGTTTGTAACGGGCCCATACATGCCCACATGTTCAATCTAGGGTAGTTTCAATATTTTCTTAGATTACATCACAATAGGGAGTTAAAGGGATAGTAACGAACCCACATGTCCACATGCTAGCTTCCTAGGGATTTTGAATTACGCAAGGTTGTACCAAAGGCACTTAGTTAATTAGGTAATC
>SNQJ01S0029984.1:11635-21794 GCA_010110895.2 Picea sitchensis
AAGATTAAGGGTGGAGTCGCAATTCTCGTCCTTGGTCGTAGGAAGCCTGACCTCTGACAGTTTGGATTACGCTGACCTCCCAAGCCCAGTTTGGTATGCGTGGATTTTAAGATTGCAAATGTTGACAAGGTTAAAGAAGACATCATAATTTTGTTGTCGTAGGACGTCTGACCTCTCTCAGGAGTTTGGATTACGCTGACCTGCTAAGCTCACTAGCTTGTGTGCATGGATTTTAAGATTTTGACGAGGACAAAGAAGACATGTATAATTTTGTAAATAGATAATAATTGTTTGCTTCTTCTTATAATAAGAAGAAAGAAACAAGGATACCAGGGAACATATATTAGACAAGGATACTAGATTTTTTCGTGCATTTTGGACTGCAATGTGGGAGAATATAGAAACTAAGTTGAAGATATCCACAATATTCCATCCACAAACATATGGGTAGAAATAATTAGGCAACATGAATTTGGTACAACTTCCAAGGGGTTATAATGAGAAAAATTTGAAGACTTGAGATGAAAATATAATCTACATATAACACTTTTATAATAGAGTAGTTCACACTTCTACTGGTAAGTCACCTTTTGAAACTTTTTTTAGATATTTTCCACCTTCATCCTTGGATGTTGTATATGGATAACAAGGAGGAGTGAGGGAGGACCTCACATGATATGCATTAAGAGAATAATTTTTTTTAGAAGATTATTCAAATTTATTTGCAAGTACAAGAGACGCTGAAGAAGTCACAAGAAAAACACAAGGGCTGACATGATCAACAAAAAACCGAGAATTCATTGAAAGTGGGAGACAAAGTTTGGTTATAATTAAACAAGAAAGGACTACAAGGTCTTGGTAAGAAGATTAAGGCTCCGTCGTATTGACCTTCGTAAATATTGGAAAAGGTGGGAGATAGTGCCTATAGACACATTATACCTCCATACAAGTGCATTTAATTAGTAGTGAATGTGGATAATCTCAAACTCTATGATCCTTCCATGTTGGATCAGGAGGAGGAGCAAGTCCTATCTTCAATAGAGGGCTTAACACCAGATGCTCAAGAAGAGTGGGAAAATGACACAATTTTGCAAAAGAAGTCCAAAACTGCAAGACAGGGGCATGATGACCTTTAGTAAGTTAGGTTGAAAGTAAAACTTGTAGGCAAAGCAAAGTGGTACTCTAAAGAGAAGGTAGAGGAAAAATTTCCTCACCTAATTGTAAAGATTTGGTGACCAAAATCCACCCTAAATGGGGAGATATGCTCGTGATTGGATCATTATATTACTTTTCATCTATCTAGATGATTTCAGAGTGGGAAACATTGAAGGAATCATCTTACAGGGACTTTTTAGTGTTAGGTCTCAGTTTGGAAAATTGGGGTTTCCATTTGAGGAATTAGATGAAATTTTTGGGGGTTTTGGTGTCTAGAACTTGTGCCCAGACAATTGACAATGTTTCTAATTAGAAATCAATTATAAAGTAGTCGTGTTTCTATAGGTATCTATTGAAGATATTGAGCAACCATATCTACCCGAGGATGCCTCTTTGTAGTGCTTACAAGAATAAAAACATGATTTTTTTTATCAAAATGCTTAAAATCAATTCTATTCATGCTAGATAAAAATTTCATCAATAGATGATCTCAGTGTGAATAACTCGAGAAACAAAAAAGATTTGATAACAAGTGGACCACTCAACTAGACAAGATGTTGTTAGGAAACAACTGGTGTAGGGTTGATGGGTGTATCTGTAGTGAATGCAACAATGTGGACTGTAGTAGGTGGACAGTTGCAACCACAGTGGATGCAACACATGGGGCTATAGTAGGGAAAGGGAGAATAGGTGGTGGCGATGGGAAGAATGGAAATGGTGGTGGGGATGGGAAGTGATATAGTTCCATGGGATATATCATCGGATGAAGTAACACTATTTTGTCATTTCCAATTTAGTTTTTTCTTCCAAGAATCTAATTTTTTTAATTGTTTTGTAATTTTGTATTTTAATTAAAAAACCAACCTAATTTAGATTCCATGGCTTTTAAATTGCATCATATATAATAAAATGGAACCCAGAGTCAACAAAAACTGCTCAGAAGAAAACCAAGAAGATCGAAACCCCAACTCACCACAACCACCCAATGTAAACACTCAAATTGATGAGGGGTTGGTTATATTAAGAATCCTTGAGGATCAATTAAAGGACACTAGAGAGTCTAGCAGAGTCTCCTTGGCCACTTCTTTGGACATCATTGTGAAGTCCATTGCAAGTGCCCAAGGGAAATTGACATCTATTTCGGATTATAGGGAAATAATGTATGAGTACTACAACATTGGTTTGGATAGAAACTAAGTCAAAGACCTGGGCATTTCAAAACCACAATTGTTGTCTACTTTTAGGGATCCTAGAACTGGAAAAGAACTATCATTGAACAAGAAACACATCTCTATCGACTGGTGCATCCATCCCTGGATTATTTAAATTTGGATGGATAAGTGGTATATGGTTTTTGATAAACCTCCCTATAATAATAGGGAGATGCCCTTATATTTTCTGAGAAATTTATGGGTTCAATTTATTTTGGGTAAGCATGAAGCTACTTTGACATTGGAGACCTTCAAGGGGTGGGTCTAGGGTCCACGTAGGAAAAAGAGCATGCCATGCATGACCCTGTGTTAGATCCTCGTCCCCCCAAGCGAAGTCCTGACCACCTTACCCAACATCCTCATATTGCAAAGAGTTTTCATCAGGTAAAGATAACAATTTCATCATTGACTCGTAGCCTAGTGCATCACAGTAGCTTTTTTGCACTATTTGGGCAGGAGGTGACAACCAGTGACATTGATAGAGGGGTTAGAGGTTTAACATGCACAAAAAATTACAGTGAGGAGAGGGCACATGGACATAGCAGGCATCCATGTGAACCTCAGAGATGCTCGAGAAGACATGCTATAGGCCTATAGAGCCTAGTGAAAAGCATAACTTCATGGAGTAGGTTAGTATCATAATCCTCTTTATGTTATTTATCGTTATGTGTATCTATATTTATTTTGTATTACGTGTATTTATATTGATATTTTATTTATGTTGTTTTGCAGTTGTTACGTCCTAAAAGTAGACCCTCTATGCCGATGGATGCATTAGTGCCTAGCCCCACCACTGATGCGACAATAGATGCAGCTTGTTCATTGGGTTCACCCTATACATAGGTATGTGTGTAACATCCCTCTCTTGCACGCACTGAGCAGACTTATTCTTTGAGGACACTTGCGTGCAAGTGATCTGAGTCATTATACTATTGGGTGTTTTCATTATGATTATGAGATATTGTGGATTTGTTGATATGTTATTTTGTTGTATTTACATATATAGGTGCTATTAACTGGGTTCTCCTGAGTGTGCAGGACTCTGGATGTTGAGGATGTCGAGGCATCGATGAAACCCCTTGGACTCTGGATCGAGTCAGGGAGTGGATTGTTAGGGTTTGAATGTTGTTGATGTGATATATGTACATGTGATTAGATATTATGATGTTGATTGTTATTGCTGACATGATTTATTGATGGATGCAGGCTGACGATATCTTGCCGACCATACTCACATTTGGAGTAAAGGGGTCATGTATGACAATGAGAGACAATGAGGGAGAGGTGTGGCAGCATCCCTGCCACAATCTACTAGCACTCCCGTCGTGGCTTGAAATGTAGGTTAACGATTACCTATTTTGAGAAGACCCATGATGCCATGAGGGCAGACCGTGACAGTCGCTCACGATGATTCTAAGGGGTACACAATAAGGCATGGTCCTTATTCCTTTGAAGCCCTTAGTCTCCCACAAGATCACCTAACGAAGTATTGACTCCAAGGGTTTGATATCTACCAAATTCAGTCAAGAGGCAAGGGGCACCCCTGGAGCATGTAGTGCGTCTTGAAGGGCATGTCGTGCAAAGAAAATGAAAAGAGGCGAGTGGCACCCTTGGAGCACATAGTGGTCCTGAAGGGCACATCATGAGTTTAATTGGTAAGTTAATAAACCTAGTGCCTAGAAAATTATGCCTCCTTAGGACCTGGTCGACCTTAAAATGAATGTTGTGATAAGTAGAAGTTTAATAAGTAAAAGTTCCCTTAAAAATTGTTGACCAACCTAGTGAAATTAAAACCTAGGTCTAAGTAGAACATGTGGTTAAAGAAAACAAATAAATAAACATGTAACAAGAAGGGGGGTAAGAAATTTAAACTTAATTATTAAAGCAAAAAAATTATAATGGAGGATTAAATTTATTAAAAGGGTAAATGTTTTTTTTTATTTACACTTGCTAAATTGATTTTTTTTAGCTAAAATGGAAGAAGGGGGAAAACAAAAGAAAAAAGAGAATCTTAAAGAAAAAAGGGAAATTTAAAGAAAAGAGAAACTTAAAGAAAAAGATGAATGTCTAACTTAGTAAGGAATCTCTCCCTTGGAACTTTCTATTTATGAACTCTACTAGGAATTAAGTAAGGCGTAAGTCATTTAAGAATTGTAAGGGAATAATGGGACACTGATGAGCGTGTTTATGAATGCTTTTAGGTAGGTGAGGGAAATACTCAAATTTAATTAATTAATAAAATTGATTTTCTGGTGCAACTAGGGGATGGGGCGACATGTGTATGGGGGAGGTTTTTCCTAATTAAATAAATGAAAAAGGAATATCATGAGGGTTTGGGAAACTAATGACTAAGAAACTCTATAAAAGAGATGGCAGAGGAGGAGTATGGATCACATTTGGCTTGAGTAATGTTATGTTGTCGAAATTTATCTTGACTGAGTTTTCACTTGTGGGAGTTGGGATACTTAGCTCGGGTAACGAGTGGTAGCTCGACCTGGCGAGGCGAGCTAGGTGCTAACATTATTTGGTATTGTGTGTGTGGCCCCTTTGCATCTCGGGGGGCTCAGGGGGAAGAAGAGTACCCCTAGAGTTGGCTGGGAGGTACCGGTGAGGTCTCATCGGTCGACAAGTCAGAGTTGGCGAGCGCGGGATAGTCACTTCCGGTTCTTCTTATTTGGCTACAATACACATGTGCATAATTTATATTAAATTATAGTTCAATTTATTGTTCACACATTTCTTATTGTCGAAAGATCATTTGAGTAGATGTTGTTAAAAGAAAAAGATTCGTTTAGTTATGCATATGAATTTTTATCTGGGTGGTAGTGCGCCATGTGAAATTGTAAAAGGGTCACTAAATTTTTGTTTCTGAGCTTTATTTTATTACTGTGTTTTATTGTAGTTTTGGTTCTAATTGGGATTATTATTGCATTGTATTATTACCGATGATGACTGCATTTGGGTTCTCGGGCCATTATTTTACTTTACTCTGCATTTTTTTTTTAACCCAAATAAATTGTGTGTTTATCTTCTATTCATTTATCCTTTAAGTTATTAGTTTGTGCCTGAGTAGTCGACTAGGAGATGAATTGACTGTATTTCACTCTGTTGTTAAATATTTAGATTCAAATGCCTGCTTTCCTGTGCATGGATAATAAGCGAAGGATAATTTCTTTGACCAACAAATCCATTTCTTGTACAAGGAAAAATCCTTTACTTTTCTCTGCGATTTTCATAAAAATTTTCTCAGCGTTTTACTTGGATTTTACTTAGCGATTCCATGATATTACCTTGCGATCTTACCTGGATTATTCTATGTGTTCTTCATTAAAACATACCCTGCATCTTACTTAATACATACTTTGCGTATTTGCGAAACACTATTTAATTTTTGTTTTATCTTTTGTTTAAACTAAATATCTATATCTAAACACTAGAATGTGGGCGATTGAGTTCAAGATTTATATTTGTTTTTCTATTCATGAATACCCCTATGTTTGTTGTGGGTTATCCATTACCCGATTCCTTCCCTCATGCACTAAGTGCTGCGAGTGTTGAACATGGCGATTATTTACATCCCTGTCATGGAAATTTAATTTTTGTTGTCTTCTTAATTTCAAAGTCTCTATGAATTGAACACTGTTTTATGTTAGCGAATCGTTGGGTGGAATCTTGACCCTTCTTCCACCATGAGTTCCCGAGAGAGGATGCATGCTTTCACATAGCTCCTCCAATAGTCGTTTAGTTTACTTTGCATTGCACCAAGGATGGTGCATTACCTGGTTCCTAACCTCCCCTATTAAACTTGATTTAAGATAAAACAATGCCTGGACTTTAAACAATGAGATAATACAGATACTGAATTTTGGATTCTTAATCACCCTTTAATTGACGAACCTTCTTGTCACTGTCAAGTTGAGATCTTTCTTGGTCATTTCTTTACCTCAGAAAATCATGTTATCAAACATCGATTTAACACAGTATTTACTTAGTGAATTACACTGTATTTACACAACAAATTTTACACCGTATGTACACCGTGTTTTACACAGTATTCACACTGCGAGATACATAGTACTTACACAACAAATCTGTGATGATTTTTGTTTTTAATCCTTGTCTTCCATCTCCCTGGGCTCGAGGTATTCCAATTAGTCACTACTCATTTAGTATGCACTTAGAACCACAGTGGGTTGTTTGCATCCAGTGCAATAAATAGAATTAAAGAACAAGATCCATTTGCAAACTGTTGTTTTCTTTTAAAGACAAAATTTCTTCATTAAAAAAATTTCCGTTTTTAGTAAACCTTGACGTAATTACAAAAGTCCCTCCGTGTGATATCAACGAATCTACTCGACATCAAACTCAGAAGAAATCTGCAATTTAAATTATCTTTGTGTTTTCTTTATGAATAATCTTTGCGTCCTTGTGGTTGTGTAAACTGGCCAAGTTGGGATTCTCCCTTAACCCCTGCGATAGCAAGCATCCTTTGCATTCAACGTTTTATCGGGCGACAAAGTTATCTTCGCATCCCCATGCCCAACGAATAACATTCTGATTTTTGCGATGGCCTGTCTAGCTACAATTTTGGGGCACTATTTCTGAGCATTTTTCCCTCCTTGATTTAATGATTTAATTTCAGTTTACTATTTTTAACACATAGGTTGGATTCATGATGGTTATCTCCTCCAATGTAGAAGTCTTATTTATTGTATTGATTAAATAGCATAAGTCTTATTTAATGTATGGATAAAATAAAAACTAATGGTCTATGGTGTAAGTCTTATTTAATGTATAGGTCTATTCTTGTATAAGTCTTATTTATTTATTTAATGTATAAGTCTTATTTATGGTATAAGTCTATTGTATAATTATTTTTTAATGTATTGATTGATTAGTACTAATGGTATGCTATTAAATCTGTGGTTTTATTTAAGGATAATGGGATGTAATTGAATGACTGTAAGTTTTACTTATAATTGTCGATTCAATATTATTACAATGGTTTATTATTGATTATGATTGTTGATCAATGATGGTTTTAGATGGTAGCCTTCTTGTGCGGAATGAAACTCTACTTGTCGGATGATTGCGTACTATGTTTGGGATTGCACCACGAAGATGACTATTATATGCCCTTGTGCCTTGGATTTAAATTGATACATGAGGTGTTATGTGAATGATTACTCGTGCGCTGTGTTTAGCTGTGGATTAGGACTGATCGATTGATGAAGTATGCTTAGCTTTGTTGTTGTTGATTTTGGGGTTAATGTTGTTCATTGATATATTGGATGACGCGTCAAGGATGTTGTGATTAATTGATGTATTTCCCTCGCGAACCAAAACTTTTTTGCACTTGTTATGCATCTCAAATTGTCGTAATGAGTGGGATCGTTACAATGTGTCACATATGATAAATTCACCATAGTCATTTCTTTATTTTATGACATCCTCAACTTTTTAATGTTCTCATGTTTCTACAGGATTTGGGACTAGGAGGTGTCGGGGAATGTCCATCTAGGATGGACAAGTCACCTGTGTCATAGGTATCATGTGTAGAGTTAAATATCTTATAATTCTCAAATTGTTTGTGTTTATTTTTTTGAAATGTACTAGTTGGTACTAATAGTTCAATTTTATTAATATGTATGTAGG
Source organism: Picea sitchensis (assembly GCA_010110895.2). NCBI lineage: Eukaryota > Viridiplantae > Streptophyta > Pinopsida > Pinales > Pinaceae > Picea > Picea sitchensis. Next base: position 19,657 of record SNQJ01S0029984.1, read on the forward strand.
TTGTGGATATATTTTATAGCTATAATACTATTTCACTACTTGGTTTTTCTATGGATTGAAAAACCACCAAGAATAACCCATTAAGAGGGCCACTTGCTCCTAGGCAATTTCTTAACTCCCCTCCCCCCCACAAGCCACCTCAATTTAGAGATAGGATTCAATCCACTAGTATTGGGATATTGTCCCTCACATGCACTCTTGTTCAAAATAGTGCATTCGTGGCAACTTCTCATTGAGAACCATCATATAATGAGGTTATACTTCCAAGTGTAGGGACTTCATATTAACTTTGTTATTCTGATTCTAATGCAGTTGTTTCACAGTGATGCTCTCATTGTGGGCATACTTGTCATGGCCCAACAAAGGATCTTATTTGAGATGGTTTCTTGGATGAGGTTAGTATGCCATATTTTTTTATATTTTAATTTCTTATGTATTTAATTTTGAAATAAAAAAATACTTGGAGAACATAACTTTAAAGTATTTGTAACTATCTTTTATTTTTTTGACACACATGACTTCACATTGGAAGCACCTCTTCTCTAAGGCTTGATGCAACAATTTCTACAACATGTTCCACTAGGGCTCATCACACCCATGTATTTATTATGTTACACTGTTGCAAATCATTTATATGCTTCATATGGCATGCATTTTCTATTTTTCTTTGTTCCTAGAAAAGATTGATCTCAACTTATGGTTTTGGGATTAAATGTATGTTTTTGAAGAAAATATATCAATAATGATTCACTTCTTAAGACAACATATTCATCTTGTGATCATGATTGAGTAATTTATAGCAACTCCTTACAATATCTCAAAGGGGTGTGCAAATGGTTTTTGTTTTTGTGGAATTGTTAACTTGAATTGACTATTATTTAGGTTAAGATCAAACTTTTAACTTATGGAGAGAAAAAACACACATGAAATTCTAAACTTAGATAAATAGTCATAATTTTAGGACCAATGAACTACCCAAAAGTGACAAAAATATTTATAGATTAAATTGTTTTGATTTACCCAAACAATTGTGAAATACACATAAGTTATCTAAAAATGTGTCTAAAACATATTCAAATTAGGATATAAAATGTTGACCACCAAAAGCATTATTATTATATGTACAAAGAATTAAAATGATTATTGTCCATTTGTTGGATTTAGATCTTTTGACCATTTTATATGCATTAATGAAATTGTATGAAAGAATGAAAAAGATTTGAAGAAACTCTTTATTCGATTTAGATGTTTTGACCATTTTATATGCATTAATGAAATTGTATCAAAGAATGAAAAAGGTTTGAAGAAACTCTTTATTAGTCCAAAAAAAAAAAATCTCATGTCAAAGGCTTTCATAGTAAACTAGGACTTATGTTTCCTTTGGATTATAAAGACTTGGGTACCTTGAAGGTCCACACATAGACCCAAGACTTATGTGCCAAATTAGTGATAGACTTATGTGCCAAATTAGTGATCAAAGCCATAGATGAAGAATACTAAACTTAGAATAAATTTAGAAAGGTACTCTTGACAAATAAAGAATTCTAAGCTAAGAAGGTATTAATGTTCTCGACTTGCCAACATCAGAAAAAAAGAGTCAATATGAGCAAGATATTAAAATGTAAGGTATTGCACTCTAAAATCTTATAACTATGCCTACGATGGTCAAGCTCAGAGGTCCTTTCTAACCCAAAGCATATCGAAATTGTGTGAGACTATACATCTAATCACAATGAAATCACTTATTTAAAATGGGTTTAAAAATTGTATTGAGTGGATGTACATTATATTTGTACACTTTCATCTTTCATTACTTCAAACTACTTAAAAGAAGGTATGTGATAAGAAATGAAAATGTGCATGCTTAGTAAAATTAAGAAAGTAAATAGCTTGCTTTTTAAGTTGTGTTCAATGATATGTAAAATAATTGAGATGTGATAGAATACTATTACTAATTTTGAAAAAGAAATATGAAGTCAGTTTTTTTGCATGTGGAAGTGTTTGGTTGCAACTTGCGAGTTTAATACTTATTACGAAGTTTTGTGTCGTAATAATATTATTTAAGACACATACAAAATGAATGAATGAGAATATTAATGTTGGAGCTGCCCCTCCCACAAAATACAAAGAAAAACCCA
>SNQJ01S0029984.1:62376-72830 GCA_010110895.2 Picea sitchensis
GAATGATAAGAATTAATATGATGATGATGGTACATTGACCTCATGAGAATATACTTATATGCATTAACTAATCACAATATGTATGGATGTGCTCCCTTTGACCTTTCATTTAACCTAATTAAGTTATATTTATTATTATTACTATTATTATTATTATCATTGTTATTTGTGTTACATTGCGACCCCCTTAAGGAACACTTTGTCCTCATAGGGTAAATAGGATTTTGGTCTCTAGTTGAGGGTGTTTTTTTAGCAACATCATATTTTTCTTTGTCAAGTTATAGCCTGGCTTGACTTGGTTCTCGATTCAATCATTAGTGAGGTTTTCCTGTAATGTATGCACCATATTTTGAAGTCCTTCAACATGTGTTTTGAACATGAAATCTTGATGCTCCTTAGTAACATACTTCCCTTGCTTCTATTGTTGTATGGTTGATTGTGTTTCTTTCCCTTTTTTCATTAGATCCTAGGTCTTATCAACCTTCCTTAGATGAAATGGAATATATTTGTAGAAATTTATTTTCAAGTATTTTTTTCTCTGAGACCATATCTTCACTCAAATTTTGTGGTGTGAATAATATTGATGCTAATGACACTTTTGGTGGTGTTTCATTATTATTAGATTATGAATTGTAGCTTATAGTAATTTTATTTTCTAATTTTGAGACTTCTACTCCCATTCCATTCACCATTTTAAAATAGTGTAATGATGGGTCTTCACATCTATGTCGTAGAATCCAAGTCTTACCACATCTGCAATGATTGTTTTCCTTCTTTTTGTCCCTTTCTAAGTGGAAATATTTACTATTGTACTAATGAGCTTGATTTCAATATTTTTCCCCATACTTATATATTCAAACAAGTTCTTAAGTATTGATAGCCTTATATCACTACAACTAATGGGTTTTAACCTTAAAATATACATTTTTAGTTGTGTATCGTCTATAAGATAAAGAGGTCTAGTTGTTAGGACTTCCCATTAATGGTTATATTCATTAATTTTCAATTTTTTTTATAAATGGGTTAACCTATTATAAGCATCATCTTCATCATCATCTTGAAATCTCTTAAGAAAATATTTTATGAACATTTTTCACTTAACTAAGAAAACACTAGTTTTCTTCAACCACCATGTGAACCAATCATAACAATAACCTTCCAAGTATAAGGATGTCATTGATGTCTTCTCTAATTCATTATCAAAAGGGTTTATATAAAAAAAATCCCCTCAATTTTATTAACCCACATGATATCATTTCAATTGTCTAGTCCATCATTTTTAGGTATCTCAATTTTGATAACTCATGTTATCTTAATATCTCTTGTAACTTGTGTTTGGTGATTCTAGGACTAGTGGAAATATTTGGTGGACTAAGGGTTGTGAAAACAATGACTCTACCCTTTCTCTATGATCATTAATTATCTTTCAAGTTTCATCCTCTTCGTTGTTTCTCATTCTTATTAGGGATTTCCATCATTTTTTTATATATTTTCTTTTAACTTGTCGATTTTTTCCTCTTTTTCTATTAATTTCTCAAATTTTCCCTCTCCTAACTCTTTTTTCCTTTCTCAATAATATCAAGGTGGTTCCTTAAGCCATTATCTTCATCCCTACATCAGTTAAAGTCATAGTGTAATAAATCCTGCCAAATTGATTGTGTTCATGACTAGGCTCATGTTCTTAAGAATTTTAACATGTCACATTGACACAAGGATCATTATGAGAAATAAGGTGAGTAAGTCTCCTATATAAATAAAAACTCTCATGACAAATGGCCATAAAAAAAAAAAATTTGAACTCTAACATTAGCTTCCACATATTTCACAACCTTAATAGCCAAGCTTTCTTCTTAGATTTAAGTGTCCATGATTTTATAAATAAAATATTAATATTGCCTCTCTTTAACAGTAAAAAATGATTCAAAATAGAAAGGCTCCAAGAATCCTAAGACTCTACAACCAAAGGGATTTTATCCCATGAAAGTGAGTCTCTTTAAGGAATGGTAATAGAGATTACTGGAGAATAATTGAATCAACCCATCTTATACAAGATTAGCCAGAAAGATAAAAATAAATAAAACCATAAAATTTTCTTAAGAATTTTAACACACCACACTAATGACAAGGATGATTTTGAACAACTAGGTGAGTGAGTCACCCATTAATGACTAGTTTTTTCCTTCAATGACCATCAACCAACTTATAAGGGTTGGATATCCCAAATTTTTCATTTAACTCTAGGGATGTAAGTTATACCCTTAATTATTTGTCATATATGTTATTGGAAAAGATAATACTTTCCCCATAAAAGCTAAGGGACAAGATCTAAGGAACCTTGGCTAGGGTCTTACCATCCTATTCAAAATCTAGCAGTCCACTAAACATATTTTTTTGTTAAGAGATAAACCAATTCTAAATGAGCGATCTCAATAGGAAGATATTTATAGTATCATAGAACTTCCATATGATTTGGGTCAAAAAGGACATTTGATCTTGACCATAGTAGACATAGTTATAATATATTACAGTACAATACCTTATAATATTTTTTTCCCATGGTGGTAATTCAAGAGATTACAATTCTTCAAGAGTTCCTTCTAAGCTTAGTCCTTTTCATCCAATTATCTCTCCATGCTGGAAATGTGCACCTGTCCATGCAAAGATGCCTCTTTCTTGGATTTGATGGTTGGTTAGTTTTAGTGCCAATGAACAACTAACCTCTTCCTTACTAATTCCAATTGAGTAGTACTCTCTCATCCTAACACTATATTCAAATATATCAAATAATTGGCCATGGGCATGGCCAATGGAAGCAACAATGGTGTCAAGTGAAGTGGCCAATGAAATATGGGATGCCTTTCTTGTGTTCCTAAGCTCCCAAATAAGATTTTTAAGTTCATTTAGACATTGATTAATTTCATTGTATGGGCTTGTCAGGGATAGGGTTTAGGTTTTCATCTATATTTTATTTCATAGTGATGAAATAACAATTGAAAATAAAGAATAAGAATTTTTTATTAAAAATATGTAAATTTATAAATTTTAAAACTTTTAAAAAAATAACATTTAAAATCAAATATACCTCGAAATAAGAGTTTCTCTCAACAAAATGCCAAGTTCCAATGGTGTTAATGTCCAATTCATAATTTTCCTCATTGATTTTGGGCCTATTTGATGAAGTGCACTAGCATTGCTAGACGAAACTTTGTTAGGAGTTAGTAGGAAATGATGAGTTAGGGGTTACTTTTCTTAATGTTTTTACATATAGGAATGCACATGTGTTCCTAATGCATGCATTTTAAGAAATGTGCATGTGCATTTTTTTTAATAAAAATCAATAGACATGCACTCTTGTGGAGTAGCTTGCATGGCGCTTCAGCAAGAGATGGAACTATTTAAAGACGAATGCATGCACATTGTTGAAGTGCATGCATGTTCCGAAAAAAACAATGAGCACACATTATTGTTGCAATGAAAAGGGGAACCATATTTCAACACCCACCTTTGAATCTGTTGAGAGTCAACCTTGATTGCTTCATATGAAACAATACAACCCAAGTACTCTACTCCTTGTTTCCCAAAAGCACATTTGGACATTTTTACATACAATCGTGCTCAACCACTTGTAGAACTTTATCCACATGTTTAATGTGATATTCCCATGAATTTTATATAGATAAGTATATTATCAAGCAAAACCAACACAAAATTTCTAAGATGAGGTCAAAAACATTTCTTCATAAGGCTTTCAAAAGTAGAAGGAACATTAGTCAACCTAAAAGACATGACGAAGAACTCATAGTCCCCTTCATTTGTTATAAGTGTTGTTTTGGGAATGAAATCTTCCTTCATTCTAATTTGATGGTAGCCTAATTTAAGATATAATTTCGTGAAGTAATTCATGCCCTAAAGCTTATATGATATATTTGGAACTGAGAATTTATCCTTGATAGTGAGTTTGTTTATATCTCTATAATTGGGTCATATACTCCAAGAGGTATCCTTTCTTCTCACCATCACTACTAGAATGAAAATGAACTATATATTGGTTGAATAATACCTACATCTAAGATGTCTTGTACCATTTTCTCAAAATCACTATTTTATTGATATGGGTATCTATAAGGTCTTTTAATACGTACTTCCAAGTATGAAATCAATTTGATGTTGATGATCTCTAGAGAGAAATAACCCCTTGGGAATTTTGTAGAAGAGGCTATAATTCTTTTCCAAAATCCATTTTAATTTTAATGGAAAATTTTGATCTTCATATTTCACTTTCATAAAATAAAGTTTATCAGTAAGTCCACTATAACTTGTTTAAAGAAATTTTACATTTATTGTAGATTAATCATCATATGAAAAGATGGAGATTTTAACCCATTTAATTAGTATTCAATTTACACATTTAAAAAACAATCTCTAAAAACATTGTGAAACATCTTCCAAAAAAAATAAGCAAAACAAACATATTATCACACATTCACAAAATTATTTATAATGTCATTGTGAAGTAGTAGAAAAATAACATCATCAAAGGAAAGCACAAGGACATGAGATCATTTCTAATGGAATTGTGAAGTAGTAGAAAAATAACATGTTAAAAAAAACACAAATACAAGAGATCATTAAAACAACACAACAAGAAAAATATTATAATTATAAAAAATAATATATTTATAATTTATCATTTTAAAATATTCATCACAAGTTTTTTATATATATACCTTGTGGATTGAAAATGACAACAAACAACCTCGTACCACCTAAATTATGCCCTCCTATTATATGTGTGTGAAAACTTGAGTCCTAATTCAAGTGAAACTTGTGAGATGCACATGGCAACCAACAACCTCATACCAACTAATTTATGCTCTACTTATGCAATAATTTATGCTCTACTTATGCAATGATGGTGGAGTACATTAAATCTATAAAAATTTAGACAAAGTATAATTAATTTTAAATTTTTATATATTAAATTATCATTTTATTAATTAATTAAAATATGATATTTTTTAAATATGATAATTTTTTTGTTTGTTAGTTTGTCTGTGATTTGCTTGACTAGCTTGTGGCTTGAGAAACTCCTACTCAAGGGCATCTAAACCCTCTAAGCCCTCAAAATTATTTGGTGATCGCACCTGGCTTGAGCTACACCAACCCTTAACATGGGTAGATTTTTTGTCCCCACGACTCCTTAACACCACACTCCGTCACCCAATATCCTACACGTCTGAAACTTTTAAATATGATATTTAAATAGGAACCATAACCTAATAAAAATAATTTCATTTTTTATTACATTCAAGATTAGTTTATTTTATTTTAATAATTTTATTATTATATTTAAAATTCACATTTCCATTAAATAAACATTATAGTTGCACTAAAGTGCTGTCAACATCTCCAATATCTCTTACTAGTATATTTATATAATTATTAGTACAAATTAAATTAATAATTTCAATATTATATATTCATATAATTATTAGCACAAATTAAATTAATAATTTCTATATTATAATTATTCTAAAAATAAAATTTAAAAAATTAAATTAATAATTTCTATATTATAATTATTCTAAAAATAAAATTTAAAATATATCATTATCATACATAGATAGTAATCTAAAATATTTTTTTAATATACAATATTTTCTCCCAACTTAACTTTTCTTATAAATTTAGACCAAATTTCTACTCATTCCAAACACTCTATCCAAATTTCCAATATTATTTCTGGTTACTAGAGACTAATGCAACACTCATAAACCTAAACTATTAATTTTATTATCGTATTTAAAATTCACATTTCACTCTGTAAACATAAACTACTATTTATTATATAACAAGAAAACGCAATCTATTATTATATATAAATTAGTATCTATTTATTCAACATTATACATGTTTTGTCCTTAAAATCCACGCACACAAGCGAGTGAGCTCGGGAGGTCAGCGTAATCCTATTTGCCACCTTAAAATCCACTCACACAAGCTAGTGAACTCGGGAGGTCAGCGTAAGCCAAACTCTGAGAGAGGTCAGACTTCTTCTTTGTCCTTGTCAACATTTGCCATCTTAAAATACACACACTGTGGGCTTGCGAGGTCAGCGTAATCCAAACTGTCAGAGGTCAGACTTCCAAAGTGTGCAAGAGGTCAGACTTCCTACGACGAAGGTCGAGAATGGCCACTCCACCCATAATCCTTACTATCTTCCTAAAATCAATCTTCTCGACTGCAAACGTCGGGGTTTTTAACCATCCAAATCCGAAGTTGTCAAAACGGAAGATGACGAACGGGCCCGCCCACCGCCTCCTCGAAAAGATTTGGTATTTTGGGAGTGGGGCACCATCTTCGTAGAGGGAGGCAGACCGAGGGAGACTTGAAGAGCATTCATTCATTGCTTCTTCCTTCAACTATATCCAACATTTTGCAGCTACAAACCCCACGAAAATATATTGTAAGTGCCTTTGAAGAACTGTTTTCGAGCTTCCTTCATGAAGATATAACTATTGCTCTATTCCTATTTATATATCTGGATAATATCTTCCAACATAGACAATGCTCCATTTCTTCCCTCAGCTTACTGGCAGAGCTGTTCTTCTTCAATATGGCTGTTACAATTACAGAGGCCTTCATGGTACTGCTGATAATATCTTCCAACATAGACAATGCTCTATTTCTTCCCTCAGCTTACTGGCAGAGCTGTATTAAAAAATGAGAGAACACGCAGAGATTGCACACAACACTCAAACAGATATCTCATTAATTAAACATTGAGTTACATATATAGGAATCTAGATCCGTATAGATCCGTATAATGTGGATCTAAATAGCTAACTAAGGAATACTAATAAACCCAATCTCAAACTAAGTAAGCATAATCCTAACACCCTCCCTTAATACTTACTTTACAAATTACAATAATACTTAATCACAATTACAACACTTGATCTTTCGTCTCTTTGTCTGATCTGGTCTTCCTCAGCTATTTAAACTCACTATGCAATCACCCGGTTTTCGCTCTTTCTTCTCCACACATTCGAGCTTCCCACTGACACATTTAAAGTCAAAACGCTTCTGACCATCTTTGACACTCTTTGTGAAACTGATGCTTCTCGACCTCCCGAAGGACAGTCTCAATACTGAACCATTTTATTGATACACTTCCATCTGTGAAATTCCCCCGAAAAGCAAATTTCAACAGTTATATAGGACAGCGATCTAAATACGAAATGTTTTCAGTAATCAGTTAAACAACTGACCTTTCTACACACATATAATATATCTAACATACATAAACAAAACAACTAATTTCACACAAATATGAAAAATATATCCTGCAGCTACTCAATGCAACAACCAACTATGACTCCCGAGTTGAGTCTCTTCCGCCGTCAAAACTTTCCTTCCATATATTAACCAGATGCAACAAAGGAGAATCTGGGCACATGATAATATGATAGGAAAGGCAGTAAAAATTGGCCACAAATTTGCATGAAGAAATTATCATCGTCCTTATGTAAATTGCAAATTGCATTACCCACACAGAACCCTGGCGCCATCGATTCATCATAAATTGAGATTGCTGCAATTAATCACAGATATGAGAGCTAATGACCTAAACGGGTCTTTGATCCTTCTGATTAGCGGATTAATGCGACCTCCTCCACGCACAAATGCGAACAGATGCGACCTTGTCCATGCAACAGATCAACAATTACTAAAACAAAAAACACTGAAACTCAGAACACTCTGTTAATTTACTCTCCTACAGCTCATTAAACCACGGCTCTCACATCATCCTGGGCACTCCCGTGAGGGATTAAGCCCAGCCAGGCTCTGATATCATATTAAAAAATGAGAGAACACGCAGAGATTGCACACAACACTCTAACAGATATCTCATTAATTAAACATTGAGTTACATATATAGGAATCTAGATCCGTATAATGTGGATCTAAATAGCTAACTAAGGAATACTAATAAACCCAATCCCAAACTAAGTAAGCATAATCCTAACAAGCTGTTCTTCTTCAATATGGCTGTTACAATTACAGAGGCCTTCATGGTACTGCTGCTAATAGTTGTTTTCATCTGCATCGGATCAGGACCAGGTCGGGCCGATGCATTGACAGTCCTAAGCAAGGATTACTACAAGAAAACATGCCCAAGTGCATAGACAGTGATAAGGGATACCAAACGCAACGCCACCTAGTTCGACCCTAAGATCCCTGCTCGCATTCTACGAATGCACTTCCGCGACTGCTTCATTCGGGTATTTGCATTATATTTTGATATCATAGTTAACCAGCATAGAGTCATCTCTCCAAGCTGAATCCAAAAGTTTTCAATGTTTATAATCATATTTAGCGCAGCTTGGCTCCCACTAGCATTTCATCCAATTCCTTATTAGTGTATAGCTTGGAGGTATTAAAATCATGTCAGTCGCACATTTATCCCATTAGAGTAGAATAGAATATGGGATTTTTGTTAGAATATATAATTTAGAGGGTTTGTATAAGTCTCGACATTAAAGTGATCACTAATTTGACATATGTTAATTTGATATTGTTAACTCGTATAAGTTCATTCACTTCAGGCTGAACCATAAAATTCTCAATGTTTTCTAATCTATTTGGACCATCAACAAACGAAAGATTAATATGAATGCATGTTAGTTGATTTCTAGTGTTTTATTTTAACCTGAATGGCTACGGTTGGGTATTGACATCGGCGTTGGTGTAAATGAGTGCAGGGGTGCGATGCATCGGTGTTGTTAGATTCCACTCCAAGCGATCAAGCAGAGAAAGACGCGCCACCCTACGTCTCACTCCGTGCCTTCTACGTTTTAAATGATGCCAAGACTAAGCTTGAGTCCATTTGCCCACAAACTGTTTCCTGCGCTGACATTCTTGCAATCGCTGCCAGAGATGTTGTAGTTCTGGTATAATATCCTCCCAATAGTTCTGATAATAGGTTAGACATGTACGTATGATTAATTGAATTATTGATTTGGCAGACAGGGGTCCAAGCTGGGACGTTCTCAAAGGACGAAAGGACGGACTCATCTCGAGAGAAAATGATACAAGGAATTTGCCAGCCCCCACCTTCAACGTTTCTCATCTCATTCAAAGCTTTGCCCTCCGTGGACTATCTGTCCGTGATCTTGTAGCATTGTCAAGTACTTACAGCACTATCTTCTATTTATACTCCTAAATTCCAATTTTAATTGCCAAATAAGTTGAGTTTAATAAATTTGAGATAAAGAGAAATTCAGTAGTATGTTGTTTTAAATGTGTATATTTGATAGATGAGATGTAAAGTGTGCCTCTCAACTAAAATATGATTGACATCTACATTTCAGAATTTTTGTAAAGTCAACACATCCAAAATTACCATGAAAGTATGGTAACCTTGCTTTGTAACTTCTATTTTTAATGGAATTTTAATTGAGTTATGAATTGCCATTAACACGTGGGCATACTTTGGGCTTCTCTCATTGTTCTTCCTTTGAGAGGAGACTTCATGACTTCAACGCTACACTTAAGTTGGATCCAACCATGGAACCACAGTTTGCACAGAGCTTACGCATGGTGTGCCCTCTGGCTAACAACAATCACAGTGCAGGAGATTTTTTAGACTCCGCTAACCAATTTGACAACGCATACTTCAAACATTTGATAGAAGGAAAGGGAGTGTTTGGCTCTGACTAGGCGTTATTTCTGGAGAACTGACGCAGACCCCCCTTCTCTCCTCGGGGTTGCTTGACCTCCCAGTCTTGGATCTTCAAATACCTAAGCCAAATCTGCTCTTTGGGCCTCCAATAGACCCTGGAACAAATTACACACAAGTCCCTTTGATCCGCAGGATCAAATTCCCTGCACAACCTTTTATGGCACCTCTAGCGACACCAATATACGAGTACTAGCTCCTAGGCTAGACTCTTCTCTCAATATGTGCTATGACCGCAGGCCAAATCCTTTCGCAACTTCGCGCTTCAGAGCTTTTGAATGTAGTTTATACTTTTTTCCCCGATCTCTAAACCGACAAACTCCTCTGGACCAAATCTATGGTCCGCACTCTTCTAATAGCAAATGACTGCGATCTACTTCGGAGCTTTAGTGTTTGGCAATTTTGAATGTTCCAAATCCTTTTCTTCCCGAAGTAATTTCCATACGAAGCTGTGGATCAAGCGCCACGCGTCTCTTTCCAATGAACAGTTCTGATGGACTTCGGCACTTCAGGACTTTTGACCTTCGGGACTTCACCCCTCGTTTTCTCCTGAAGTGTTGTAAATTCTAACCTTGTACAATATCTACTACAAAGAGATATTCAGTAAAGGAACAAAAAATATACAATGACAAATATAAACAATACAAAGAGATTTTTCCCTTGGAAACCCAAACTGATGCAGGAGCATCTACACATCCTCAAGCGAGCCAGC
>SNQJ01S0029984.1:83630-101105 GCA_010110895.2 Picea sitchensis
CTTGGATAATGAATATGTATGGGAACTATCAATGTTTGAAGCTTTCTCCATCCTTGCAAGATATCAAACTTCAACACAAAACTTGCACAAATACCAATAGCTAAATCTCAAGCTATCAATGGCAAATACATGAGCAAAACAAACTATGCTCTGATACCATTTGATCTAAAAATAGAAGGCTGACTTGTTATGCTATGCAAGCACCCTCTACTTCAATAAAATAAACTTTACAGGACCTTGCTCAATGTGTTAAAATATGCAAGATAGATTATGTGTCTAGTTTATGCTTCTTATTTTAAAATGTTCATGTGTGAGGAAATGTTCTTTTAAATGGTTAAATATGTGATTTAATCAAATACACAACAACATAACTTGCAGCAAATAAGCCATCAAACTCACAACAATAACAAGATGATAAAGGAGTTCACCCCTCTCTGGGCTACATCTCCTTGAGCCTCCTTCAATGGACTAGGCTCTTTGGGATTAGTTTGTCAAATGTTCTTTTACAAGCTAATGCTCAACTCCAATGGATTTACAGACTGTACCATTGGGTTCAGAATACATAAAAACCACAAAAATGACTAATAGAACTCTGAAAATGGATCTTGTCTCATCCAGTCATGACCTCTTCTACATGTGGCCTTTAAGCTCCCTTGAGCTTCTCTGTGGAAAAAAAACCTGTAAAAGTCCTCCAATGGATTTGAAACCTATCCCAATGTGTTCATAGCATAACAATTAGTCAAAAATGACTATTCACTCACAGAAAATAGACTAGGGCTCATATGAGCATGGCCTCAAACAATGAGGGCTTCAAGCTCCCTAGAGCTTCCTCAAACTTCAATGGTGAAACACCTGCAAAAAAAAGTCTTCAAATGGTTGTGAAAACAGTGCTAATGGATTCAGAATGTCCAAAAACCCCTAGCTGGGATTTTTCGGCACCTCATTTGGCCAAAAGATGAAGAAGTTAGGCCTCCTGCCATTTTTCTCCTTCAAGCTTGCTATCTCTGGTTCGCCATTTCACACCTGTGTGTGAGTAACTTGGCTTCTGGGCATTTCCTGTGCCTAAACTCAGCACCCGCGTGCATCTCCAAAAAACACGCCAATTTGTCGAACATTTAGGGAACTAAGCCCCCAAATCCCAGAGGTGTTGGGCGCATAGGGGCCATGTGGCCACATCCCAACGCAAAGTTAGGCACCTGTTCTTTGGTTAAATCCGAACTTGACATGTGGTGGGCGCATAGGTTTGTATGACCGTTTTAAAAACCAAAACGAAAACCCATTTCAAATTCCCGCGCGCGCAAACATACATGGTCACATGGTAATACACATATAACCGGGAGCTAAACTCCGTTGTAATACCAAACCCCATGCCATTTTTCATAGTGGTCATATGTTTAAATAATAGAACCATGGGTTAAAATGAATCGCGCGCTCCCCGTGTACACAATGGTCATATGGTATGAATGTAATGCGACCAGGGCTATTAAATAGGTTTACAATGCACACACCATAGCTCCGTATAGCAGTGGTCATGTTAACACAATGGAACCACGGGTCGGGGCTAAGCCTCAGCCCGACTCCCCGCCATTTACAAAACAATTCAAATTCAAATGGATATTAATCCACTTACATAGCAAGCAACAAACGATGGTGTATTGGTCGGGCAGACTTTGTTAAGGCTTTACCGGTGGGGAGGTCCGGGGGTCGAACGCCACGGACTCCAATAAAATTTTAATAAACAAACCAAAGCCAATAAAGGGGTGCCACGTGGCAGCCCATGACTGGGCCACATGGCACCATATCATTCAACAATTAAATGCCACGTGTCAATAGTTTACTCGTCCACATGTCCTGCCAACAATGCCTACCACTTCAACTGCCACGTGTGAGTCGTACCCTGTCACATCATCATGTACGGACCTACCACATCAGCATCCGTATGCACTGTATGGAATGCACAGTCAGCATCCTTTTTCTTTTTGCCTGTTTGACAATTCGAACAGATCGCGATATCTCTCGCTCCCGGCGTCCGTTTGAGACAAAACGAGTTGCATTGGGTTCATGATGATGAGGGCTATGCTCTCATTTGTTTTGAGGCAATTCCGAGAATGTTGACTTTTCGGCTAAAATTTGACCCCTGGTCCAGATTCTGATCACTTAACCCGATCATATAACCCATGGGGATTTATCACTTCCCAACCCCACCACCATTTCCATTCCTCCCATCGCCACCACCTATTCTCCCTTTCCCTTCTATAGCCCCATGTGTTGCATCCACCATGGTTGCAACTGCCCACCCTAAACTAGTTTTACCTATTACAGTCCACATTGTTGCATTCACTATAGATGCACCCATCAACCCTACACCATTTGTTTCCTAAGAGCATCTTTTCTATTTGAGTGCTCCACTTGTTATAAAATCTTTGTTGTTTCCCAAGTTATTCACACTAAGATCATTTATTGGTGGTTTTTTTATCTAGCATGAATGGAATTGATTTTAAACATTTTGATAAAATTTCAAGTTCTTATTCTTGTAACCACTACAAAGAAGCATCACTAGGTGGATATGGTTGCTCAATAATATTCAATAGAGACCTATAGAAACACGACTACATTATAATTTATTTATAATTAGAAACACTGTCAATTGTGTGGGCACAAGTTCTGGACACCAAAACCCCCAAAACGTCCATCTTATTCCTCAAATGGATCAAAAAGGTTCTAAAAATCAATTTTCCAAATTGATACCTGAAACTAATATGTCCCTGCAAGATTATTCCTCCAAACTTTCCCACTCTGAAATCATCGAGATATATGAAAAATAATATAATGATCCAATCATGAACATACCTCCCCATTTAAGGAGGCATTTGGTCCCCAAATCTATACAAATTAGGTGAGGAAATTTTTCCTCTACTTTCTCTACAGAGTACCACTTTTCTTTACCTGGAAGTTGTCCTTTCAACCCAATCTACGAAAGGTCATGTTTCCCTTGTCTTGTAGTTTTGTGATTCTTTTGAAAAATTGTGTCGTTTTCAAACTCTTCTTGAGCGTATGGTGTTAAGTCCTCTATGGAAGGTAGGACCTACTCCTCCTCCTAGTCCAACATGGAAGGTTCATAGAGTTTGAGAATATACACATTTAGTATGGATTAAATGCACTTGTATGGAGGTATAATATTTCTGTAGGCGTTATCTCCCACCTTCTCCAATATTTACAAAGGTCCATATGACAAAGCCTTGATATTCATACCAACACCTTGTAGTCCTTTCTTGTTCAATTGTAACCAAACTATGTCTCCCACTTTGAATCACTTCTCGGTTTTGTGTTGATCATGTCATTCCTTGTGTTTTTATTATGACTTCTTTAATGTCTCTTGTACTTGCAAATAGATTTGCATAGTCTTCTAAGAAAAAAATTCTTCTCTTAATGCATCTCATGTGAGGTCCTCCCTCACTCCTTTTTATCCATATACAACATCCAAGGGTGAAAGTGGAAAATATCCAAAGAAAGTTTCCAAAGTGCGAACTACTCTATTATAAGAGTGTTTTATGTAGATTGTATTTTCACCCCAAGTCTTCATATTCTTATAATTGTAACCCCTTGGAAGTTGTACCAAATTCATGTTGCCTACTTATTTCTGCACATATGTTTATGGATGGAATGTTGTGGATATCTTCAACTTAGTGTCTACCTTCTCCCACATTGCAATCCAAAATGCACTGAGAAATCTAGTATCCCTGTCAGATATATGTTCCTTGGTATCCCAAAGTGCACACAGACTTGTTCAAAGAACATCTTGGCTACTTCTTGTCCTCTGATAGTATTTTTACAAGTCATCAGAATTCACATATTTTTGAATTTGTCAAATACCACAAATAGATAGCCATGTCCCTTCCTGGTTATTGGTAAACCTCCCAAAAAATTCATGGAAATTATTTCCCAAGGTCGAGTGCGTACATTTAAGGGATGGTATAGACCTTGATTCCTATTACTTGGCTTGATGGTACAAAAAATTATAAATCCTCTAATACACCATGCTACATCTTATTGCATTCTGGAATAGTACACATACCTATGTAAGTTGGAAATTGTCTTCCCAACACCAAATTTCCTACAACCTAGGAGGTGTGAGCCTATATGATAAGCTATAGTTTTTCACCTTTAGGCACACAGAGTTTGTCAAGCTTGTGAGTAACCCATTCTGGAAATGATATTCAACATTCTTGTCACATTATTTTATACAAATTTTTCCTTGTAGCTAATGAAACACCTCATTCAAGTCCTCATGTATTTTGTATGCCTCTCTCATACATTTCTAGCAATGAAAAACATGTCTCAAACAAATATTGTATGAGAAATTTATGCCTCCCACAAGTTGAACTACCTCTTTTACCACCATGATACTAGTGGATTCCATGTTAGGCCCCCCTTACTCAAATATATGGGGCTAGCCATGTGTGGATTTTCGAGAATATTCTAGAAGGTACAGACCTTATCACTAATTGAGGATTGAGAAAGTCAAAACCCTACCCCTAGATGGCTATTGGGCTATGTTAAGTATCGAGTCTCTAGGAGTATAATGGGTTGCATTCTTTAGAATTGTATTTGTTTCATAGTTGAGAAAAGAACCTACGAGTGGTATTTTTTGAGAGAATAACAAAGGAGGAGAGATCTTGTAGCAAGCATAGAGGCCACACTGTCAAAGGAAACTCCACAAAGAGTGCCTCGTTCTCTGTACTTGCATTCGAAGAAAATAGTTCATAGCGACCTCATATTCTAGCTAGGTTTTCTCTTGTGTTGGGTTTCCCATGTTATAAATTGTGTTTATTTGTGGATGGTGTGTCATTATTTATTTTTGTTCTCTATTTTTTGTATTTCAACTATTTCACACATTTAAGTAGAAAACCAGTAATTAAAGAATCTCATATCTAAAGGAAATTAACATTCATAGTAAATATTTTAGTAATTTTATTATATCTGTTGTGACAATCTATCTAATAGTTTAAATATCAAGTTGACTTTGTTTAAGATAACTTATGTGTATTTCACAATCATGTGGGTAAACAAGAATTATTTAATCTATATTTTTTTGTCACTTTTTGGTTGTTCATTGGTCCTAAAATTATGACTATTTTCTTAAGTTTAGAATTCGATTGGTGTGTGTGTGTGTGTGTGTGTTCACTCCATAGGTAAAAATATTGATCTTAACCTAAATAACAACCAATCCAAGTTCACAGTTCCACAACAACAAAAACCCTTTGCATACCCCTTTGAGATATTGTAAGGATTTTCTATAAATTACTCAATTATGATATTAAGAAGATAATCATAAGATTAAGATGTTGGATCAAGAACAAAATCATTATTGATATATTTTCGTCAAAAATATGCATATTTTCACAAAACCATAAGCTAATATCAATCTTTTCTACGCACAAAGAAAAATGGAAAATACATGCCATATGAAGCATATAAATGATTTGAAACAATGTAACATAAAAAATACATGGGCGTGAGGAGGCCTAGTGGAACATGTTGTAGCAATTGTTGCATCAAGTCTGAAAAAATAGGTGTATTCCCATGTGAAGGGAGGTGTGTCATCTGTTAAGAGTTGTATATGCAAAAAAATAAAAGATAGAACTACTCATACTTTAAATTTATGTTTTCCAAATATTTGTTCATTTCAAATTATATACATAAGCAATGAAAATATTTTAAAAATGTGTCATACTAACCTCATTAAAGAAACTATATCAAATAAGATCCTATATTGGGATATGACAAGTATTCCCACAATCATAGAACCAATGTGAAGCTACTGCATTGGAACCAAAATATCCAGGTTGACTTGAAGGCTCCACACTTAGTGGTATAACATCATCATATGATGGTTCTCAATGACAAGATGTCATGAATGCACTATGTTGAACTAGACTAGATGTCAGGGACAATATCACAATACTAGTGGCATGAATCTTAGCTTTGAGATGAGGTGGCTCGATGAATGGGGGGTTAGGAAATTTCCTAGGAGTGGGTGGCCCCGTTAATCGATTGTTCTTAGTGGTTTCTCGATCATGAGAAAATACAATACCAACCCCTTGGAATTCTTCAATGCCAAAATAATTGACGTAGAGACATAGATTGAACTCAACCCATAAGTTATGAATAAAATACAAGAGAACCTCAATGATATTGCAGGGAGGTTTATGAAATACCAGAAACCATCAATACATCCAATTGTATCCCCGTGCTGGGAATGTGTACTAGTATATGCAAATATGCCTCTTTCTTGGATCAAACAATTGGTTAGTTTTACTGTCAATGAACAACTAAACAATTCTCCCTTTTCTTATATTCAATTTTTACCTCTTCCTTACTAATTCCAATTGAGTAGTACTCTCTCATCCTAGAACTATATTCAACTATATATATCAAATAACTAGCCACAAAAATGGCCAATGGAAGCAACGATGGTTTTGCGTGAAGTGGCCAATGAAATATGAGATGACTCTTATGTTTTCCTAAGCTCCCCAATAAGGTTTTTAAGTTTATTTAGACATTGATTAATTTAATTTTATGGGTTTGTGTTTTCATGAGGGTTTTACTTAATGGTGATGAAATAACAACTAAAATTAAATAATAAGAATTTTTCATTAGAAATGTAAATTTCTAAAAAAAATCAAATGACCTTTAAAATCAAATATACCTAGAAATAAGAGTTTCTCTCCAAAAAAATTCCAACTGCCAATGGTGTTGATGTATAGGTCTAATTTTTTAATGCTTTTGCAGATAGGAATGTGCACATGTTCCTAATGCATGCAAGTTAAGAAATGTTCATGTGTTTTTAATGCATGTGCATTGTTTTTAATAATAAAAAATATATAAATGTACTCTTATAGAGTTGCTTACATGGAGCTTCAATCAGAGATGAAACTATTTAAACAAGAATGCCTGCACATTCTTGAAGTGAAAGCATGTTCCTAAAAAACAATGAGCACACGTTCTTGTTGAAATGAAAAAGGGAACCATTTTTGTGCACCCACCCTTGAGTATTTTTAGGGTCAACCTTGACCCTTTCATATGAAACAATACAACCCAATACTCTACTCCCTTGTTTCCCAAAAGGACATTTGGACATTTTTACATACAAGTGTGCTCACTTATTTGTAGGAGTTAGGACTTTATCCACATGTTTAATGTGTTGGATAAATATATCATAAAACATAACCAACACAAACTTTCTAAGATGAGGTCAAAAAAAAATATCTTCATAAGGCTTTCAAAAGTAGAAGGAACATTATTCCACCTAAAAGACATGACCAAGAACTCAAGCCCGTCAAGTGCTATCCTTTCCTCTCACCATCACTACTAGCATTAAAAAGAATTATATCTAGGTTGAATAATACCTACATCTAACATATATTTTACCATTTTCTCAATCTCACTATTTTATTGATATGGGTATTTATAAGGTCTTTTATTATGAGTTGTACTTCTAGATATAACCTCAATTTGATGTTCATAATCTCTACAGAAAAGTAGCCCCTTAAAAATTTATTAGAAGACTATATAATTCATTTCCAAGATATATTTTAATTTTAATGAAAATTTTTAATCTTCATGCTTCACTTAAGTAGAATAAAACTTAGCAATAACTATACTACAACTCTTTTTTAGAAGCTTTTTCATTTAATGTATATTGATCATACCCATTTAATTCATGTTCAATTTACACATTTACAAAATATCTAAAAAAAAAAATATTATCAAGCATCTACCAAAATAAATAAACAAAACAAACATATTATCTTACAAAATTATTTCTAACACCATTATGAAGTAATGGAGAAAGAACGTGATAAAAAAAGCACAAGGACATGAAATCATTTATAATGCCATGATAAAATAGTGGAGAAAAAAGAACATGTTGAAAGGAAAGCACAAACACCACAACAAAATGTTACTGTAAGAAATAATATATTTATTAATTTATCATTTTAATTTACCATATATATATATATATATATATATATATATATGTATATGGATTCGAATTAAATTAAAGTGAAACTTGTGGGTTGAGAATGACAACCAGCAACCTCATACTAACTAAATGAATCCCTACTTAATACTTATGAAAAGATTGTGGAGGATTAAATGGATACAAATTTTATAGATAAATAATAATTAATATATTCATTTAATTAATTAAATTATCATTTTATTTTTAATTAATTAAAATATTTTATTTTTAATAATATTTAAATGAGATTGATAATCTAATAATTTCATAAAAATAATTTATATTTTTTATTTAATAAAAATTAATTTAATTTTATTTAATTAATTTTAAATTTTAATTTAATTTTATTTCTTTTGTTAATATGTTTAAGATTCACATTTTTTCACACTGTTTCTCGTTTTACATGGTGACCCATGTTAGAAACCCCTTCCTTTTTAGAAGAGGTTGAACCTCAACCACATATACTAATTTCACAGGGCATGTCTATAAATTTAGAGATGCCTATTTCTGCACAGCTACTTAGGTACTAAATCCCGGCTACCCAAAGTCACATCTAGCCACACTCTAATCACCCAAATAAAAAATAACAAACAAAAAAATTTCACATTTCCCTCTATTGAAAGAAGAAACAAACAATTGTTATCTATTTAAACAGAATTATACATGTCTTCTTTGTCCTTGTCAAAATCTTATCAAAATCCATGCACACAAGCTAGTGAGCTTGGCAGGTCAGAGTTGGAACAAGCTAGTGAGCTTGGCAGGTCAGCGTAATCCAACTCTGAGAGAGGTCAGACTTCCTACGACCAACAAAATTATAATGTCTTCTTTAACCTTGTCAACATTTGCGATCTTAAAATCCACACACACCAGATAGTGGGCTTGGGAGGTCAGGGTAATCCAAACTGTAGAGGTCAGACTTCCTACGACCAAGGACGAGAATTGCGACTCCACCCTTAATCTTTATCATCTTCTCGACTGCAAACTTCGGGGTTTTTAAGCATCGAAATTAGAAGTTGTCAAAACGGAAGATGAGGAACGGGCCCGCCCACCGCCTCCATGAGAAGATTTGGTGTTTTGGGACCGGAGCACCATCTTCGTAGAGGGAGGCAGACCGAAGGAGACTTGAAGAGCATTCATTCATTGCTTCTTCCTTCAAGTATATCCAACTTTTGGCAGCGACAAACCCCACTAAAATATATGGTGAGTGCCTTTGAAGAACTGTTTTCGAGCTTCCTTCATGAAGATTTAACTATTGCTCTATTCCGATTTATATATCAGCTATATCTGGATGATATCTTCCAACACAGGCATTGCTCCATTTCTTCACTCAGCTTAGTTGCAGAGCTGTTCTTCTTCAATATGGCTGTTACAATTACAGAGGCCTCGATGGTGCTGCTGCTAGTAGTCGTTTCCATCTGCATCGGATCAGGATCAGGTCGGGCCGATGCATTGACAGTCCTAAGCAAGGATTACTACAAGCAAACGTGCCCAAGTGCAGAGACTGTGATAAGGGATACCATACGCAACGCCACCCAGTTCGACCCTAAAATCCCTGCTCGCATTCTACGAATGCACTTCCACGACWGCTTCATTCGGGTATTTGCTTTATATTTTGATATCATAGTTAACCAGSATAGGGTCATATCTCCCAGCTGAATCCAAAAGTTTTCAATGTTTTTAATCACATTTCCCAGCTGAATCCAAAAGTTTTCAATGTTTTTAATCACATTTCCCAGCTGAATCCAAAAGTTTTCAATGTTTTTAATCACATTTAGCTCAGGCTTGGCTCCCACTAGCATTTCATCGAATTCCTGATTAGTGTAGAGCTTGTAGCTATAAAAATCATGTCAGTTGCACATTTCTCGGATTAGAATTGAATAGAATATGGACTCTACTCCATGCATCGGTACTGTTGGACTCTACTCCAAGCGATCAAGCAGAGAAAGATGCGCCACCCAACGTCTCACTCCGCGCCTTCTACGTTTTAGATGATGCCAAAACGAAGCTTGAGTCCATTTGCCCACAAACTGTTTCCTGCGCTGACATTCTTGCAATCGCTGCCAGAGATGTTGTAGTTCTGGTATAATCTCCTCCCAATAGTTCTGATAATAGGCTAGACATGTATGTACGTATGTATGATTAATCAAAATATTTATTTGACAGACAGGGGGTCCAAACTGGGACGTTCTCAAAGGACGTAAGGACGGACTCATCTCCAGAGCAAACGATACAAGGAATTTGCCAGCCCCCACCTTCAACGTTTCTCAGCTCATTCAAAGCTTTTCCCTCCGTGGACTGTCTGTCCGTGATCTTGTCGCATTGTCAGGTACTTAGAGCACTCTCTTCTATTTATACTCCTAAATTTTAATTTTAATTGTCCATAGAAGTCGAGTATAATAAATTTGAGATAAAAACAAATCCAGTAGTATGTTTTTTTAAATGTATATATTCGATAGATGAGATGTAGAGTATGCCTCTCAACTCAAATATGATCGACATCTACATTTCAGAATTTTTTGTAATGTGTTTTGAAAAGTCAACAGATCCAAAATTACCATGAAATGATGAAAGTATGGTAAACCTACTTTGTAACTTCTATATCTCATGGAATTTTAATTGAGTTATGAATTGGCATTAACAGGTGGGCATACATTGGGCTTCTCTCACTGCTCTTCCTTTGAGAGCAGACTTCATAACTTCAACGCTACACTTAAGTTGGATCCAACCATGGAGCCACAGTTTGCACAGAGCTTACGCACGGTGTGCCCTCGGGCTAACAACAATCGCAGCGCAGGGGCTTTTCTGGACTCCACTGCTAACCAGTTTGACAACGTATACTTCAAACATTTGATGGAAGGAAAGGGAGTGTTTGGCTCCGACCAGGCATTGTTTCTGGAGAACCCAACGAAGATGATCGTGAAGAGATTCGCAAGGGATGAGAATGCCTTCTTCAAAGCATTTGAAACCTCAATGGTGAAGTTGGGGAGTGTTGGAGTTATAACCAGCGGGGGAGAAGTGAGATTGAATTGCAGGAAAGTGAATTCTTGACCAGGATTGTTATGGGATTATACGCTGCTCCGATTCATTTTCATTGTATATGATGTAAGAGGTTCTGTTCACGGTTATAAGAGGATACTCTGTTCGAAGAAACAGAGACTCCTATATATATAATCAATAAATTGTTTCATTGTCAAGCTTATTCCATAAGCAAAATAAAAAAGTTTTGCATGGTTTTTTTATCATTATTTTATTTTTTTCCTAAAACTTTTTAGCGCTTATCACTTTCTTTTGAAAATGATACTTATGCTAAACCCTAAAAAAAATTTAAACACTAAACCTGTCAACAAATTACCACCTTACTCTGTTTACACACCTTAATACTTTTAATATTAATTATTTAGTACTAAAATGAAATATAAATTAAATTTAATTAAACTTAAAATTTTAATAATTTCCAAATAATATTTTAAACAAATTATAATAATTTCCAAATAATAACTTAAGCAAATTATAATTTTTGTTTACACATCTTATTATTTTATAATATTAATTATTTAATATTAAAATTAAATATAATTAAACTTCAAATTTTAATAATTTCCAAATAATATTTTAAACAAATTATAATAATTTTCAAATAATATCTTAAACAAATTATAATTTCTATAAACCTTTTATCTTATATTCTTGATCTTATCACTACTTATACAGATATATTGATATGAACACCTCATTGTTTTAAATGCATAGTTCAGTTATGGTGTCCCTCACTATAATTAGTACACCAAACCTTCTATTTCACATGTAATCTCTTTCGATTAGGTTATTATATATTATTTATTTTTTAATAATATTTCACATGCAATGTATACCAAACCTTCTACTTCACCTGCAATGTGTTTCCATTATTTTATTATATATTATTTATTTTTTAATAAAAAAATTATTATTTAAAAAAATTTATTTCACATACAATGTTTTTCTATCTATTTTGCTAAGTGTAAAAAAAAAAATAAGTATTGTTAAGATAAGAACAAATTCTCACTATCTCCATAGTGAAACTAGGTATTGGTCAATTCCTAAAACATCATGGGATGAAAGAGTGTGTGACTTTTGTGACACTAAGAAGGTTGAAGATGAAAAGCACTTTCTCTTAGATTGTCCAACCTATACCCATATTAGATCTCATTTTCAAAATATTGATCACACTGCCAACATTCCTAACCTCTTAACTCAGCAAAAGTATGGTGATTTTGGGAAGCTTTTCTTAATACTTTTTAAACACAGAAACAAAGTTCTAAAGAATCACAAGTAATTACTTACCCTCTTAAGGTGGTCTTAATGGACGTTAATCATTATCATCATATTATTTATTTTTTAATAAAAATTATATTATTTAATAATAATGTTTATAGTTAGTTACTATCAATAATATCTATTAATATCTATTGAATAAATTAATAAAATATTTTAATAAAATATTAACAAATTGTATTTAAATAAAATTACCAATCTTTAAATAATGTTTTAAAGAATAATTAAAATATAAGAAAATAAGTTGAAACGTATATCTTATGTTATTAAAGATATGGTAAGTAATTTTAATATTTATTTTGTTGGGTTAATTTCATGTCTTATGTACTTTACTTTCTTTGACTTATGGTTAGTATTATAAACAACTATTTATTACAAAATAATGATTTTTTTTTTAATTTAGTTTAAGGGGTTACTAGTAATGTTAATCATTTAACTAGTTGTATTATAATTTTAAAATACAACCCAACAAATGATCATCAATACTAGTGACTACTTGTTGAGCTAACTCCTTGGGCTACTTTGAAATCTCAATTTTTATTCATTAAAGAGAGAAATCACATTCTTTAAGTGTACATGGCACAATACAAAAATAAAAAATGCATAGCTAATATACATATCATTTCTTACCCTTCTCCACTTCTTCTATTTTACCTCTTGCCACCCCTAGAAGAAGGAACCACATAAACTAACTCTAAGTTAGGAGGTGATATATTATGATTCATAGACAAGAACAAGTTGTTTATCAAATCAAATGAATAAGTTTTAGAAGTATCTTTGTTCTACCTAAAGAGGATTTAGGAACAACTAATTCTTTCGAGGAGCCCTTTATGAGGAATGGTTTTAGTAGTCACCACTTGTAGTTACTAATCCTCATTCTAATCATCATAGGTTTCTGGAAAGTTTCAACTATTTTATTGTGTTTTTTCCTTTTTTCCTAGGATGATAACCACAAAATTGGGGTCAAGTAGCTTGATGGTGTCCTCGAAGATGACATAGTTGACAATGAAACATTGTCTTCTCATAATCTAATACTTTAAATTATCTTGAAAATTTCTCCATTTGAGAAGCAATTTCTTCATAAGACCCTTACTAAAGTTTATCTTAACAGAAATGCATGCATGTTTATATAATCCTACCAAATCTCTCTCAAGAGTTTCTTTACTGTACAATTTCCCAAAGAGTTTCCAATGTCCTCAAAAACTAGAAAATGTCAAAAATGTAATGAAAAATCAGAGTTTCCAATATCCTCAAAAACTAGAAAATGTCAAAAATGTAATGAAAAATTAGGAAGACGAACACAAATAAGGATTTTGGTAGTTGACATATAGAATTAAAATCAAAATTTGGAAACCAAGGAGTTATAAAAACATCTACACTTCCCTGTAACCAAGAACCCTCCTTAAAAAGTATCTAATAATCAACATGATAAAAGAACTAAATAATAAAAAATATCTTTGAAACAAAGAGAAATCTCACATTTATTTGTCCAAGATATATGAATCAACCAATATAAACTAGAAGTAGTAGAATGAGGCCAATAACCATTAAATCACAAGTGCCCTCAACCTTTTCATATAAGGAATGTAGATAGTTAAAATTTAGCATTGTAATCTCCAATGAGCTTATTATTATAACGATATATCTAGATGTTGAGAATTTATTCCACATTAAGTAATCTCTTATATGTATTAGCATGTTGGGAGTGTGTTGCAAATAATCCCACAAGAATAACGATTGTTTGTTCTATGGAGGTAATTTATAAGGCATTGTCCAAATCTAATAATTGTATTTAAAATGAAAGCCCCTAAGTTGATATGATAGCATTCTCCCTCAATCCAATATTAATATTATCCTCTATATATATATAGAGTTTATCCATTTAAAGAATAGACTTTCAATTTGATATTTGTATTTCATTTCAAAGATATCTTAATACTTAAGTAATATGATATTTTACTTATGCCAACAAATTTACCCATCTTGTCACTATAAGGAAAAAAACTAATTAGGGAAGGTCTTAGTGGAACTCACGAGGCTCAGTGTACCATCATCATCATATTAATTCTTATCAATCATTATTAAAGACATTCTTATATATATCTATATCAATACATATGTCAATCAATAATAAATAGGTTTGTTTACTACATGGTGTGGTTAAATTTATTTGTCACGTCAATATTTGTATTTGAAAAAGGTTGACATTTTTTTAACCTACATTGGTGCACATGATATGTGGTAGGGTTACCAATTAGTGTGGTTAAATATATTTGACCTAATAACAAGGTTTTCTTTTGAAAAAATGATCGATATTTTTAAAAAAATATTTTAACCTACCTCGCTGCATGCAATATGTTCATGCACCAATGTGGTTAAATATATCCAGTGCATCAATACCATTTTTTATTTTGAAAAAATGGATGATATGTTTTATAAAATATTTTAACCTATATCAATGCATATGGTAGGATTATGCTGAATTTATTTGGGAGGCTCACAAGAAGCTTTTTTAAAAATGATATCCTTAGCACCATTGTACCACCCTGTTTCCCCCAGTCTGTAAAAATAACTATATTGGCCAAGAACTATGGAAAACTCAAAGATGTGAATGTTTGATTTGACGAAACTTCGTATAAAAGGTCGATGAATGTAAATTATGTTATGAATATGTGTTGCATGACTGCTGGGAGGGGGATGTGCTAAAAGAGACCACGCTGGCTAATGAGAGGTGGTGGAGGGGACCTGGAATGGTTGCCTTAAATTCCACCGAGCCAGTACCGTACTGGTTTTTACTTGCTCAAAGACCAAAGAAACTCTCTGACCCTGGAATGGATTTTTCATCAGAATGGTAGGTGGGGAGGCTCCTCAAGAGTTAATGAGGGGATGGGGGTGAACCACCCATCCATAAAAGCTCCCAGACCTAACCAAGGACAGGAAAATTCGTGCCACATGCAATCTTGCAGTGAAAAGGCAAGAGAGGAGGTGTGGTAAAGGTTAGAGGAGAGAGTGTGTGCAACGTGGGATCGTGGAAGAGAACTAGAGAAACTCTGGAAAACACAGAGAGCTCTGAACATAGAAGAAGGAGAGTAAAATTCATCCTGGATTATTTTTCTGTATCAGGAGAAGAAGAGTAACCTTCGTCCTTGACTTTCGTTGAGTTGGAAGTAGGAGACTGAATCTCAAAGCATCATGGTCTAGCTCGAGGGTGGTTGGTGGTAAATCCGTTTGGAGTCACTGAGCCTATGGTTGGGTGGAAACGAGCACCCCTCTCAGTAGTTGCATCTCGCCTGATGGATCTGATAAGTGTTTTATGCCTTGTATTTCGATTTGAATATCATGAATACATGCTTATGTTTATATGCCCATAATAATTTATGTGTGGAATGATTGCCTGGTGTTTTAGACTGGAAATAATGGATGCATGTGTATGCTTACATGCCATAGTTGCTTTCTATACAAATGATTAAGTCTCGGGCATGAGTTTGCTCCACCGAGAATCATCTTGTTTGCTTGATTCTCTTAATATTCTGGGAAGGCCCCTCGAGAGTACTCTTCCCCAAGAATTACCCCATAAACCTTGGAACTGTACCCAACCTTTACCCAGAGACTCGACTAAGATCAAGGACAATTTCCCAAGAAACCTTTGAAGGTTCATGCAATCCGGGTTTGGAAACCTTAGGCAAGAAAGAGTAGCTCTCTAAGGTCTCGGAGTCGTGGGAGTTTGAATCTCCGAGAGGTTGAATTTCGTGATTCAAGCTCAGAAGGGATAGCAAGTCCAATTATAGAAAGATAATACCCTATCGTTTGGTAGACGAACGGTCGAAATCCTTCTGGAAATACCCCAGATCTATCAAGACTGATGGATCTAGAGAAGGAGCACAGGCATTAACACCTCAACCCTTTCAGCCTTTGCAAGTAGAGATGGGACCTAGTACCGTAGATCCAAGGATCTGACGGAGCTCTATTGACCATCGATCTTAGCCTTTATACAGGCAGGAAAGTAGCATTTCGCTAACTTGCGACTTGGAGTGGTCAAGGGTAGGACTGGACAAACTCATGAAATCGCGACATGATCGTGGTCATTGGATCCAAGCCATGGAAAACTGTTTGATCAGAACCTTCATGTGGTATCATGTATCGGGGGTTCAAAGGTTGAAAGAACTTCCTTTCGACTGCAGAAGTCACGAAGTGCCGAGCATCGAGGGCTCATGCGAACACGTGGCACATCCGTTAGGTGGGGACCGCCTGGTTGACAAGTGGCATAACAACAAGTGCCCAGAGAAAGGTGGGAGCGAGTGATAGGTGATGGACACATGTCGCCTGGGAAAGAGTCAACCCATTGTTGACTTGTCGTGGTTTGGGGTTTCGCAGGATGAACAAGTTGCACCTTGATCGCTAAGGTCGTGAAACACCAAGAGTCGAGGTCTCGTGTGACGGGCAGCAGCGACATAGCTCATAAGCAGAGTACAGCGGAGGAGACAAGTGGCGTGTATGCATCACTTGGTAGAGTCCACGTAATGTTGACCTCTCATGTCTCGAGGATTCACAAAGGAGGAGAATGAGGGCTTAACACTCCCACTAGCGAAGTCGTGAGTTGCGAGTAGTGCTAGTGTTTATCCTAGCCTACGGTTACATGTAGCAGGTGCTAATGAGGAGGGAGCCATACCCGTATCGCATCTCAGGTATCGACATTTGGAGAAAGAGGAGTCGAGAGCCTTGACTCCCAACTCACGAGTTGCGAGAGGCGTTTGCGCTAAGGCCAGGTTGTGGTTGCTTGGAGGAGGATAAGGGAAGGGATGGTCTGCACTAGGCCCCATAGAAATTCGGGGATTCTATCCCTCGAAGAAAGAGATGAAAAATTATAGGTTTCCATAATGGGTGTGTGACAAATTGGTATCAGAGCATGGTTACAACACTTGGCCTGCTTGGGCTCATGAACGAGTTGCACAAAAACTCCATTTGAAGTACTCTTAAAAGGAGTAACCCTCTATCTTAACCCCCTTTATCAAAAGTCAAAGTTAAGAATGTAAAAGGGATTCACGAAGAGGACCTATCTTGGGAACGGTTTGAGAAATACTTCAGGAAGAAGTATCTGTTGGAAAAGTATTTCGACGAAAAGACTAAAGAATTCT
>SNQJ01S0029984.1:108950-122264 GCA_010110895.2 Picea sitchensis
GCAGTCCGTACAGTCCATGCGGATGCTGACGTGGCAGGTTCGTACATGATGATGTGGCAGGGTACGACTCACATGTGGCAGTTGACGTGGTAGGCATTGTTGGCAGGACACGTGGATGAGTAGACTGTTGACACATGGCATATAATTGTCGAATGATATGGTGCCACGTGGCCCAGTCATGGGCTGCCACGTGGCACCCCTTTATTGGCTTTGGTTTGTTTATTAAAATTTTATTGGAGTCTGTGGGGTTCGAACCTCAAACCTCCCCACCGGTAAAGCCTTAACAAAGTCCGCCCGACCAATACACCATTGTTTTTTGCTTGCTATGTAAGTGGATTAATATCCATTTGAATTTGAATTGTTTTGTAAATGGCAGGGGGTCGGGCCGAGGCTTAGCCCCGACACGCGGTTCCATTGTGTTAACATGACCACTACTATAAGGAGCTATGGCGCATGCATTGTAAACCTATTTAATATCCCTAGTCACATTACATTCATACCATATGACCATTTTGTGCACAGGGAGCGCGCGATTCGTTTTAACCCACGGTTCTATTATTTAAACATATGACCACTATGAAAAATGGCACGGGGTTTGGTATTACAACGGAGTTTAGCTCCTGGTTATATGTGTATTACCATGTGACCATCTCTGTTTGCGCGTGCGGGAATTTGAAATGGGTTTTCGTTTTGGTTTTTAAAATGGTCATACAAACCTATGCGCCTGCCACATGTCAAGTCCGTATTTAACCAAAGAACGAGTGTCTAACTTTGCGTTGGGATGTGGCCACATGGCCCCCATGCGCCCAACACCTCTGGGATTTGGGGGCTTAGTTCCCTAACTATTCGAAAAATTGGCATGTTTTGTGGAGATGCGCGCGGGTGCTGATTTTAGGCACGGGAAACGCCCAGAAGCCAGGTTACTCACACACAGGTGCGAAATGGCGAACCAGAGACAACAAGCTTGAAGGAGGAAAATGGCAGGAGGCCTAACTTCTTCATCTTTTGGCCAAATGAGGTGCCAAAAAAGCCCAGCTAGGGGTTTTTGGACATTCTGAATCCATTGGCACTGTTTTCACAACCATTTGAAGACTTATTTTGCAGGTTTTTTACCATTTAAGTTTGAGGAAGCTCTAGGGAGCTTGAAGCCCTCATTGTTTGAGGCCATGCTCAGATGAGCCCTGGCCTATTTTCTGTGACTGAATAGTCATTTTTGACTAATTGTTATGCTCTGAACACATTGGGATAGGTTTCAGATCCATTGGATGACTTTTACATGTGTTTTTTCCACAGAGAAGCTCAGGGAAGCTTAAAGACCACATGTAGAAGAGGTCATGACTGGATGAGACAAGATCCATTTTCAGAGTTCTATTAGTCATTTTTCGGGTTTTTATGTATTCTGAACCCAATGGTACAGTCTGTAAATCCATTGGAGTTGAGCAGCATCTTGTAAAAGAATATTTTACAAACTAATCCCAAAGAGCCTAGTCCATTGAAGGAGGCTCAAGGAGATGTAGCCCAGAGAGGGGTGAACTCCTTTATCATCTTGTTATTTTTGTGAGTTTGATGGCTTATTTGTTGCAAGTTATGTTGCTGTGTATTTGATTAAAGAACATATTTAACCATTTAAAAGAACATTTCCTCACACATGAACATTTCAAAAGAAGAAGCATAAACTAGACACATAATCTATCTTGCATATTTTAACACATTGAGCAAGGTCCTGTAAAGTTTATTTTATTGAGGTAGAGGGTTCTTGCATAGCATAACAAGTCAGACTTCTATTTTCAGATCATTAAGCAACCTAGGGGGGAGAGAATGGAATCCCAAGTGTTGTGGAAGGGTGGCCAATGACTAGACCCACTCTGTAATGTAGGAAGTATGGTGTAGGTGATGGATCGATGGGGAAAGGTGGTAGTGGTGAAATGAGAAAGAACTATTGTGCCTGCATACAAATTTATAATATTTTGATTTGTACAAAAATATGAATTTCAACTAAAATAGTCTAATATTTTACACATTAAAACAAGAATTAACTGAACACATGATACCTATTAATGGAGAAATATGTGGAACCCGAGTGGATATGATTTCTCAATATCTTCAATGAAGACCTATAGAAACATGAATACATTATAATTGATTTATGATAAATAACCTAGACATTTAAAAAACAACAATTTTATAAATCTTGCTAAGTTGATTGTGTTCATGACTAGGTTCAGTTAATTCTGGTTTAATGTGAAAGTTATTATCCTATTTTAGTTGAAATTCATGTTTTTGTACCAATCAAAATATTATTAATGTGTATGCAGTCACCATTATTCTTTCTCAGTTCCCCACTACCACCTTTCCCAATCCATCCATCACCTACACCATACTTCCTACATTAATGGGTGGTTTTATTCATTGGCCACCCTACCCCGACACTTGGGATTCTATTCCCACCCTGATAGGGTACTTCATCCAATCTTATATCCCATGGGGATTTATCACTTCCCAACCCCACCATCGTTTCCATTCTTTCCATTGCCACCACCTATCCTCCCTTTCCCTATTGTAGCCCCATGTGTTATATCCACTGTGGCAGTTGTTTGAAGATTGGTTGTTGTCATTGATGGCAACCCTAGTCATTGGCTCTTGGACCCCACAATTGATCGAAGTAGATAGACATGAAGGAAATTAAAAATTTAGATACAACACCCAGGGATGGATAGTATAATTCATGCCACTTCCGATGGAATGTGGCACATCACGTGGATTCTCACGGTTGAGGAGAAATGAATTTTTGAAGATGACAATGTGAATTGAAGTAGAAACTACATGTCGGTCCTAATGTTAAAAGGAAGTGACATAAAGGGTATAAATACATCTCATTATACATTCATTTTTCAATACACACAAGTTTGTTAATGAACAAGGAGATATAAGTCGAATTTCAGAGGAAATATGAAGTAAAGAAGGCTGAATTTCAAGGGAGGATGAAGTCTTTTGGTGATGTGTTCTAAGGTATGTTATTTATAGGTCATATTACCATTTTCGCTATAACTTGTTTTCTAGAACGATTCAGATGGTGAAATTTGTATCTTATTGAGAACACATATCTAGGTACCTGTGGTAAAAACTTCAACTCCTTATTCGCTATAATTTTGGAGATACACTATATGGAAGATAGGGTTTTTGACTAGTCCTTAAGATAGTCATAAACAAGTGTTTCGTGTAAACCAGACATAACCTCTTCATAGAGAATCAAAACAAAGTGAGACAAATTTAATTGGAAAGAGTACAGGTTGTAGTCTCCTGTGTGTATATAAGATTGAAACTTTTCCCTTTTTTTTATTCTTTCTATATTATTATTTAATATCTTGCTGATAAGTTAACATGCATAGATATAAAACGATCAATAACACAAAATACACAAAGATGCCAATTTTTCTTGAGGAAACCCATAGAGGGTGAAAACCTCTTCTTCTTAGGATGTCAATCAAGCTCCAACTTTCATGTACATCACAGTGTTTGAGCTTCAACTCATATGAGGCTAAAACCTCTGATAGAAAGCTACAACTTGCAGAGAGCACCAACTCTCACATTTCTCTAGCACCAACTATATGGAAGCACCAACTCCCAGAATATCTTCGAGCACCAACTAGAGTTTAGAGGGCTACAATCCTCCTTAGAACCACCCTACCACCGAGATTGAATCTTGCAAAATTTTTACTTACTTGCTTTGTCTCTGATATGGTCTGTTACAGCTCCAAGTATCCTCTTCCTTCTTCAGCTTCTATCCTTTGTTCTTCTTCTGCATCTTTCTACTTCTATGCTCTGCTCTCTTTCCTCCAGTGCACGACGCTCCTCTATTCAACTTCTCTTCTCTATATTATTCTCTGTGATGCCTCTGCATACTATACACTACGCCTCTGATCTCCACTTCAGGTACTACTCCTTGTCCTTGCCTATCCACATGCCTAACTATCAAAAAATCACACCATCTCTTCTGTTTTGCATGTCTTTCTCAGGCCGAGTCCTCTGCATGATCATCATGGAAAATCTTTGTCTTCTCTGGAGGTTATGGTCAATGTGTTCATCATTCATGGTCATTTTTATGAGATTCTTTGGATTCTCTGGCAGTCACAACTCTTCGTCTTCTCTGTCAGTTACAATTAGTTTGTTTTGGATTCTTTGGCTCCTAAGCCCCTTCCTTCATGTAACCATCAGTGGTGACCATACACCTATCCAATAGGGGTTTCGTGACTCACGACTTTGGGAATCTTGGTATGAGACATATCGATTCTCCCAACTACTGATCTCTGAAGTAGAGCTTAGCGACATGTTATCTCCTCCCTTAACCTTCATTGATGTGACCATAGTCATGACCACGGGCCTAACACTTTGGGATTTTGTGTTTCCGATATTTTTCGTGAGTCACCCTGACTCTCCCAACTCCTGCTCTCCAGAAATATGAACTAACGCCTAGCGAGCACAACTTCGTTCTCGATATGACCTTGGGAGATGAATTCATGTGATCATGTGATTTCAAGAACGTCCTTAAATTATTAATGTTCTCACACCTTCAATCCCCGCAGTGCAATGGGACCTTCGATCTCACGATCTTGATGGTACTCTTGAACTGACAGTTCATATCTGTCCTCTCAATTTCTGCAGATCAGATCTAACCATCCTAAATCAATGGTTGTGATTTACTTCATGATCCAGGCTTCGATATTTTCAACTCTCAAACCCTACTTTCCTCCATACATCAATCTTCCAGAGTTGACAATCCACTGACACATGTCCCTCTCAGATTAACGGTCGAGATCTCCTTCGGGTCTCTGGACTTCGAATATTTCAAAACTCAACTTCTCATTTCTTCTGACTGGATATCTTCCTAAATGGAATATCTGCTGACATTTGTCCTCCTTAATCCAACAAAAATCCTCCGCTCTGGGAATTCTCCCTTCGACATTCCCAGATTTTAGTTTCTCCTCGCTCGGCTCCCCTTCGAGCATTTTACCCGGAGTTTGCAATCTAGTGACACATGTTCTCTCGTAGATAGACGACTCCCAACTGCTTTGGTTGTTTAGGATTCAGAGATTTCAAACCTTTCTTCTTTGCATTTTCCCAAAGTATTTCACCTGAATGCGTAATCTTCTGACACGTACCCGTCCTAGCGATCAATGAACAGGGTCTTCTTCTAGTCTTCGACATTCGGGACTTCGGGACTTTATTCCTTCAGAACTTTAGCTCTTTGTGACTTTGGCCTTCTGGACTTTGGAGCTTTTGTAATTTGTTGGTGATGAAACTCCTGAAGTAAATCTCCCGGAGTGACATAAAATTACACACATCACCTATTGATCTGGCACGGGCCGAGCGGTTGCCATGTGTCATTCGTTGACGTGGTCTACAACATTTCCTTACTGACATGGTATACCACATGTCCTTGTTGACGTGGTCTACCACATGTCCTTGAATCATATGGTTGAGTCTTACTTTGGGTCTTTACCGAGAGTCCATAGGTTTACGCCACGTCTTTTCTAGATTAGACAACCTAGATTTATTTTGGACGATGTGACGCTTGAGATCTTCTTTGGATGATATGACGACTGTGATCTACTTCAGATGATATGACGGTCGAGGATGAATTTTGGCTCTCTAGGTCTCTAGACTTCAGGGATTTCAAATCTCAAACTGACGCTCTAGATTAGACGGCCCGGATTCTCTTCGGACGATATGACGCTTGAGATCTTCTTCAGATGATTTGACGGCTCCGATCTTCTTTGGATGATCCGACGGTTGAGAATTTATTCCATCTCTCTGGCTCTCCGGGCTTCAGGTTTTTTAAATCTCAAACTGAAAAATATGAAGTGAGACTTTTCTGGAGCTTAACCTCATCACATATTATACCCAAACTAAATGTTTTTCGTCGATCATGATCCTAGATCGATGGCTCGATCTGTCTGCGATGCAACTCTTCTAGCTTATCATGTCCTTCCACTTAGAATGATCTAATGAATGACGAAAATTCACATAAATGAGATCTCATATATTTTACCTCGCTTATCCTATCCTTCCACTCGAAAGTGATCCGATGGCTGATGAGAATTCGGGTTTGATCCGATGGCTGACGGGTATTCGGATAATCAAATTCTCAATTGTTTTTCCCTGCTTATCCTATCTATAAATTCTAACCTTATACAATGTCTATTGTAAACATATATTCAGAAAAGAACAAAAAATACGCAATGGAAAATACAAACATTACACAGATATTTTTCCCCTTGAAACCCAAACCGGGAAAACCAACATATATTATATTCATTCATTATGTTACACTGTTTACAATACAATATACATATAGGAGCAAGCGATATC
Source organism: Picea sitchensis (assembly GCA_010110895.2). Taxonomy (NCBI): domain Eukaryota; kingdom Viridiplantae; phylum Streptophyta; class Pinopsida; order Pinales; family Pinaceae; genus Picea; species Picea sitchensis. The sequence continues at coordinate 115,320 of SNQJ01S0029984.1, forward strand.
CAAAAACCTAACCCAATGACCTGGATTAGTCCAAAACCCTAATTCCTTAACTGGAAATAGAAAACCATCGGCAAAAACCATGTGCCGAAAAAACCACCTAAATACATGACACGTTTCCTGAGGTAGGTGTCACGTTTCCTGAGGCAATTTTTTTTTTCCCGGGGGCACTACCCTCAGACCCCTGTACCCCCCCTCTAACCCCCCTACATGTCCAACGCATACGCTCAGACACTACTACTCGTGCAAATAATATAACACATACCCAACACTATCCTTCCATTAATTCAATCTGACGGTAGTTATTCCTTTGTATCGATGATCCAATGACCACTATCTCTCTTCCTCCTGAGCTTCTGATCTCTTCGAATTAGAATATTTTCTAAGTGTTCACGGGTCTCAACCTTTTCTCCTCATGCGAGTCTGTCTTGTGGACCTCGTCTGCACTTCTAGAAATCGCTATCTCTTCTGATCTTTCTCGTCTTCTTCTCTCTCGAGTTTTGGTTCGTTGTTGTTCTTGCCATCAATGAATAGCACACTCTTCCTGTAAACATGCCAACAATATCCCCCTTTGGAATTGATGGAAACCATGAAAGGATACACTATTATGCTTAGACGTCCAACTATAGCATACAAAAAACACCTTCTTCTCCCCCTTTGACATCAATGTCAAAGAAAACAAAGAGTGATTCTATGATCCCCCTAATCAGATATACTAGGAGAACTCTCCCCCTGATCAGATAAACTATTTTAACTTGATAAGAGGGTCATGCCCAACTTATGGCATGGATACTCAAACTAATATTTTGCAAGAGGTTTAGTGAAGATATCAACAATATGATCTTTGGATGGAATATAATGAAAATAAACAACATTTTTGGTCACTTGTTCTCTCAAGAAGTGATACTTGATGGGTATATGCTTGGTCTTGGAGTGAAATACAAGATTCTTTAACACACTAATTGCACTAGTATTATCACAATGAATTGGGATCGGTGCAGTATATTTTACCTCCAAGTCTGCAAGTGTCTGAATCATCCACAATACTTGGGTACATCAAGTGGAAGCTGCAATGTATTCAGCTTCTATAGTTGATAAGGAAATGGAACCTTGCTTCTTGCTCAACCATGCTACAAGGGAATCTCCTAAGAAGAATGCACCTCCACTCGTGCTTTTCCTTTCATCCACGCATTTATCCCAATAAACATTTGAATAGACTGATAGTTGAAAATTTTGATTCCTAGGATACCATAGGCCATGGTTCATTGTTCCTTTCAAGTATCTGAATATTCTTTTGACAACTAACAAATGACTTTGTTTAGGTGCAGCCTGATACCTTCCTACCATTCCAACAGCATGCATTATGTCTAGATGGGATGTTGTGATGTACGATAGGCTGCCTATCATAGACCTATATGAACTCTAATCAACATCAAGTGAGTCATCATCCTTGCTTAACTTACATCCAGTGACCATAGGTGTGCTCATAGGTGTATAATCTTCCATTTGAAACCTTTTCAACATTTCTCTTAGATATTTATCTTGAGAAAGAAATATTCCTTCAGACCTCTGAGTAATTTGCAGACCAAGAAAAAATGGAAGTTCCCCTATCATAGATATTTTGAATTCAGACTGCATGGCAGAAGCAAACCATTGTACCAATGAAGCATTATTGCTTCTGAAGATGATGTCATATACATAGACCAACACAATGAGCAAATTATTACCCTTTGTTTTGATATATAGATTGTTGTCAATTGTTCCTCTCTTGAACCCTTTGCCTTGAAGATACTTATCCAGTCTGTAATACCAAGCATGAGGATCTTGTTTCAACCCATATACGACTTTCTTCAGCTTGCATACAAAGTCAGGGTTATCTGACAGTTGGAAACCCTCTGGTTGTTCCATATAGACTTCTTCTTTTAGATCTCCATTTAGGAAATCTTACTTGACATCCATTTGATAGAATTTAAACTGTTTATGAAAAGCATAGGCAAGAAAAATTCTAACAGCTTCTAATCTTTCTACGAGCGCAAATGTTTCATCAAAATATAGTCCTTCTATTAGAGCATATCCTTTGCAGACCAATCTAGCCTTATTTATTACAATATTTCCTTGGTCATTCATCTTATTTTTGTAGACCCATTTGGATCCTATTACATTTTTATTTGTTGGCCTAGGAACGAGTTCCTAAGTGTTATTCTTTTCAATCTGGTCCAGTTCCTCATTCATTGATTTTAACCAATTTATGTCTTTACTGGATTCATTAAAGTTCTTGGGTTCCACCATGGATATGAAGGCTATATGTGATTTCTCGGTGTCTTTGATTATCCTTCTCTTGGTTTGTACACCTTTGTCTTTCTCACCAATTATCTAACTCTCAGGATGATTCTTTTGAGTAATTATGGAGGAATGATTTGATGTTGATTGTTGTCTTGACTCTTCTTGTCTGGGTGTCTCTTTTCCACCTAATTCATCATCTTCTTATGGCTCTGAGATTTTTTTTTCTTCATCTTCATTATTCTCATCATACTTTTCATATAGCTTAGTTCTTATTCTCTTTTGATCTTTTACAGGAGCTTCTTCATCAATTCGAACATCAATACAGTCTATTAATTTATGAATTCTTTTGTTAAATCATCTATATCTTTACTGTTTTTTGCATATCCTAAGAAGATACCTTCATCAGCTCTACTATCAAATTTTCCTAGATGATCATAATTATTCTTGATGTAGCATTTACTTCCAAATACTTTGAAATGCTTGATTGATGCAGGTCAACCCAACCACAACTCATATGGATTTTTATCACTGTTCGGCCTTGGATGCACTTTGTTTAGAATATGGACAGTTGTGTGAACAACCTCCACCCAGAAGGTTTGTGAAATGTCCCTTTCACTCATCATATCCCTTGCCATCTACTGAACTGATCTATTTTGGCGTTCTACAACTCCATTTTATTGAGGAGTACCTAGAATAGTTTATTCTCTTTTAATTCCATCTCTGTCACAGAATTCTTTGAAGTCTCCTGACAGAAACTATCCTCCCTTGTATGAGTGAATTGCCTTTAGCTTCCTTCCTGTATGATTCTTAGCTAACACATTAAATGTTTTGAACTTCTCAAACGCATCAGATTTTTCTCTCAGAAAGGAAACCCACGTAAGTCTAGAGAAGTCATCAATGAATAGAATAAAGTAATGTTCTCCTATAGTACCTTCCTTTCGCGATGGTCCACACAAATCCATATGAACAATTTGAAGTGGTTTCTCTGAAGATGTGAAACTCTTTTATTTAAATTGAGCACGATTCAGCTTCCCCACTTGATAGGATTCTCATACAGAGTTAGGCTTAGATATTTTTGGAAGATCTTTCTTAGCACCTTCATTATTTAATTTGACAATATGATCAAAATTCAGGTGTCCAAGCCTTTTGTGCCATAACCAACTTTCATCAAATTTGTTTAAATGACATTTGTCCTTATCTTCCTTCAGAGCATATACATTGTTTTTGGTTCTAACCCCTTTTGCAAGCAACTCTCCTATGTTTATTGTCTTTATTTTACAATTCTTGGCAGTGAAGGTGACTTCACATCCTCTGTCACATATATGACTGACACTAAGAAGATTATTCTTTAAACCATCAACAAATAATACATATTGAGCTTTTCTTCTTCCATTACTTAAGCTTACTAGACCTTTACCTCTCATCTTTCCTGGAGCATCATTTCCAAATGTCACATTCTCTGATTTATTTTCCTTGAGTAATATGAACTTTCTTTTGTCACTTGTCATATGAATGGAGCATCTGTTGTCAATTTACCAAGGGTCTTTTTGTCTTTGAGCTGACAACACCAATCCACACTTGTTATCTTCATTCTTATTCCAAACCTTGACATTTTCATCTTTGTGATTTGAATCTGGATTATAGTTCTTTAAGTGTCAGTCTACAACTTTATGTCCATAATTATGGCAGATGTAACATTATGGTTCATTGAATAAAGGATTATAATGATTTTTATGCTTAATCTACGTGCTTTTACCAACCATCACATGATTTGCAATATGTGGTTGTTTGTTATTTGGCTGTCTCATTTTTTGTTGTGGTAGGTATTTATTCCTTGGATGTCTTGATTGCTCATGTCTAAATCTTAAAGAACAATTCACAGCTTCGTGGCCAAAGTTAGAGAAGTAAAAACAATATCCATAGAAAAAATCTTTGTAGCTGGAAAATGGTTGTCTTCTTTGAGCAGGTCGATTTCTTCCATGATGATGATTTCCTTGAGCCGAGGGTGTATTATTTATTTTTTATACACATTCATTTCTAATAGCTTTTCCTTCACTCATCCTTGGCGACCGATTCTCTTCCTTTGTTTCTACAGGTTTGTTGTTGTCAATGGTTGTAGATTTGACAAACTTGATGGATTCTTTGTTACTTGGTTGGCCACTACTTGATCCCTCTTCATAACCCAAACAAGTTTTCAACTTTGAATTCCTTTTCTAATTTAGAATGGAGGATAATCCTTCTGAGGCTTTAATACTTGTCAGATTCTGATGATATGAGGCCTGGAATTTCTCTAGATCTTTTCTGACAGTCACTACTTCAGCTTCCAATTTTTCACCTTTTGTTTCATCTTACTTCAATTTTTGTTTGAATATGTCTTCAATATCCTTAGCTTCTTGTAACTTAACCTTCAACATATTAATTTCTTCAGATTCTTCCTTGCATGTTTTCTCATACCTGAGCAACAATTGTGTTTCTTTTCTTTTCTTTTCTCCGAGTCTACCAATCTCTTCCATGGCACTGACAAGTTCTCCTTCAAGATATACTACTTCTTCACAATCAACGAACTCACTTCCTGTATCTTTAGTGTTTATAAATTCTAAATCTATTAGCATGATATCATTTATTTTATCTTCAATAGAAGAGTCACTTGTTTCATCATCTGAGGGATCATCATCATTGTTTACACAAAGGATTTTCTTCTTAAAATTATTCTCTTTATAGACCTTCTTGTGTTTGTTCTTTTCTTCGTTGTCATATGTCTGATTCTTTCTTTTGTGAGGACACTTAGATGAAAAATGACCTATCTTACCATAGTTGAAACATTTGAAGGGTATTTTACCTTTGTATTTTCCTGATCCTTTCTTCAGTCTTCTCACAAATTTTTCTTTAATATCATCTATATCGGAGTCTGTGTTTTTCTCTACTTTAAAAGATGCCTCTCTTGAAGTAGATTTACCTTTGGTGATTCTCATTTCATAAGAAGTTAGGGTTCCAAGAAGTTGATCTAGTGTCAACGTTTTGAGATCAATTATTTCCTCTATAGCAGAGACCTTTGAGTTAAATCTATCAGGAAGACATCTTAATATTTTCTGGAGTAGAAAAGAATCAACTATCGTTTCACCTAGGCCTTTCATAGTGTTGACAATTTCTTCTAAATGTAAGAAGTGCTTACTGATAGTTTCATCTTCATCCATCTTTAATTGCTCAAATTTAAGTCTGTGAGTCTGAAGTTTTGCGTCTTTCACCTTTTCATTACCTTCATAACTACTTATCAACTTGTCCCACATAAATTTGGCTGAATCACAGTGCATGACTTTGACAAACTCGGCTTCAGCAAGTCCATTGAGGATGGCATTTATTTCTTTGGCATTAAAGATAAAATCCATCTTATCATCTTTTGAGGCCAAGACTACAGGATTCACATATCCCGTTTCAACAACATCCCAAACATCAACACCCAAGGACATTAAATGTGTTCTCATCCTTATTTTCCAGAAGGAATTTTTTTTTCCATCAAATAGAGGGGATCTATTAGTTGAACTTCCATCATGACTAGTCATGTTCAAGCTTATGGATCTNTATAACTGAGAGGGGGGGGGGGTGAATCAGTTATGTATATAAGCTTAAAACTTTTCCCTTTTTTGATTCTTTCTATATTATTATTTAATATGTTACTGATGACTTAACATGCATATATATACAATGATCAATCACAGAGAATACAAAGAGACACCGATTTTCTTGAGGAAACCCATAAAGGGTGAAAACCTCTTCTTCTTAGGATGTCAATCAATCTCCAACTTTCATGTACATCACAGTATTTGAGATCCAACTCAAATATGAGGCTACAACCTCTGATAGCAAGCTAAAACTTGCAAAGAGCACCAACTCTCATATTTCTCTAGCACCAACTAGATGGAAGCACCAACTCCCAGGTTTCTCTAGCACCAAATAGATGGAAGCACCAACTAGAATATAGAGGACTACATTCGTCCCTAGCACCACCCTACCACTATGATTGAATCCTGCAAAACTTTTACTTGCTCTGTATCTGATATGGTCTGTTACAACTCCAAGTCTCCTCTACCTTCTTCAACTTCTATCCTCTGTTTCACTTCTTCATCTTTCTTCTTCTATGCTCTGCTCTCTTTCCTCCAGTGCACAAAGCTCCTCTGTTCAACTTCTCTTATCCATATTATGCTCTGTGTTGCCTCTGCATACTATACATTGCACCTCTGATCTCCACTTCAGGTACTGCTCCTCGTCTATGTCTATCCACATGCCTAACTATCGAAAAAGCACACCATCTCTTATGTTATGAATTTCTTTCTCACGCCGAGTCCTCTGCATGATCATCATGGAAACTCTTTGTCTTCTTTGGTGGTTATGCTCAATGTATTCATCATCAATTGATCCAAATTATTTTTGGCACGAAATGAGAGCAGAGATATAATAAAGAAATGCACAGAGATATCACGTATATCCAATAATTTAACACAAATATATCAGATATGCAACCATAAACACAGATATACAGTAATACACGATTTCTATTAATAAAAGAAATGTACAAAGACTGTAAAAATACAGAGTGAAAGACTCGCTAGAATGGTGGCAGCTTATCTCTGAGAAGAGATGTGACGGCTACTCGCATTCGCAAGAAGA
>SNQJ01S0029985.1:0-11294 GCA_010110895.2 Picea sitchensis
CCTTTGGAAGTCATTACTTCCCTTGAACAATAACTATTGATTATTTCTCATATATTGTGCATGGTGTATTGTGGTGTATTGTGGTGTATTGTGGTGTATTATTTCTCATTAGATATAGTTGAATGGTTTAAGTATAAGTTGAAAAAGGTTTTAAATTGTACTTGATACTGATTCAGCCCCCTCTTAGTATCAACAGAAGTGGTGTAGGGAAAATACCCATAAGGGAAGAGTCTTTTAAAAGACCTACAACGACACTTTCATAAGTGATCTTAGTATCTCCCAAGAAAGGAATATTGTTGATGGCGGGAGTGCGAGCATCGGGGGTGTAGTAATCTAACTGTTCGATAGTGACAATTTTACCTTGATATGGGAATTGTACACATCGAAACACCGATGAAGTGATGGCAGTCATGGAATAAAACCAACTTCTTTCTAACAACAAGTTGTAATCAAAGGGAGCATCGACTACCTCTACATCGACAGATATAGTCTTACCTCCCAACTAAACAACTAAGGACTGCAAGAGTCCGTGAGGACGAAAACCTCGCCCATCGAATGCTCATAACATTGTAGGGGATTGATTAAGCACATGTGATTTTAATCCTTTCCAAGAGGATAATGACATGATGCAAGTGGAAGCTCCCTCATCCAGTATGGTAAGATGAAAGTGTTGGTTATGAACTACCACATCGATCTGAAAAGCAAGCTAGTGAAAAAGTCGTGACTTGAAGTTATCAAGGTTAAACGTGATATTATTTTACGACTCGGGATCGATTGCACCGATGGCGACCAAGAGTGTTCTACGTTGACTTGGACAATGGTGTAGAACTTCAAGAGCAGACATAGCACACGATGCTTGAGCCAAATATTCAACAATGTTGTAGTTTTCGGCGGCACGTGAACTAGGATTAAAAGTCAATTTGTGAATAGTTCTCTTGGGAGGGCGTAAAATAGAGTCGAAAGTGGGTTTCTCAATCTGAAGTGATCCAGATGGAGGACTAATGGTGGCAGGAGATGGATCCGATGGAGTATCGGTAGTGACATTCTCTTTATCAGGTTTATATGGTGTGTCATACATTGTGGTGCGAGTGGATAAATTGATCCCATTAAACATATAAATATGAGCACTCGAGGAGGCTTCCTTGCTAGGAGGATGACTGGGATTACTGCATGTCAATGGGGCAGGGGCTTGAGCAACCATTGGTTGTTGTTGAGGACAAAGTTGTCTTAACACAGCGGGTTGGGAATTCCCTTTGAAAATTTTTGCAACTTCATTGCGATGAGGACAGTCCTGGGTGTAATGATCATCACCACAAATGAGACACGAAAATTTCGGTGTTCGTTGTGGTTGTTTTTCAGGAGCAGGGGATGGAGTTTGCGTTTTTGGATTTTCATTATTATTATTGTTATTATTATTATTATTGGGTTTATTTTTTCATTTTCTTCTTTCCCCCGGATTGTTGTGAAGAGGCAGATTGAACTGCATTCACCTTAGAGATTCAAGTCCGAGGGGAGGTAGAGGAGAGTGAATTCGAACCAGCGATGAGTGCATAAACAGAGTGATTAGCTGAACTGACTGACTGTGATGAAGATTGGGTTTTGACGACACTGATGATTCCATCTGCATGAGTCGTGGAAGATGGTTTGGATGGATCGGTGGACGTACGGGGACCATTTGGTGTCAACTCATACAACGTACCAGATTGGGAATAAACCAAATCCAAGTACTGAGTGTGAGAAATGGCTTCTTCCTCAGTGACAACACCACCCATGGCAATGTCATGAGTAATTGGGGATAAAATAGATTTAGTAAACCATTCTGTCAATACCCGGTTAGGGATGGTCTCTTTGATCAACCTTCGTCATCGTCTCCACTCATGAATGTGATCAGAGATATGTACGAAGTTCGTTTGATGAAGTGAGGTTAACAGTTCTATACCAGTCTCATAACAGATGTGTAATTGAAAATGCATGAGAAAAGTCATAGCTAGGGAGTTGAAATCTTGAAAGGTACCACATTGGAGTTCAATGTACCATTTGGTTGTTGAGCCCGTGAGTGTGCGCTGGAAAAGACGCAACCGTATAGAATCATCCATCAGTAAGTTTGATGAACACCATAGTTGAAATTTCATAACATGGTTGTTCGATTCTTCGCCAGGTTTGCCGTCAAATTTGGGGATGTTGGAAGGTAATTTAGCAGGAATTACAGGCCAGAAAGGAAAATGTATTATGGGATCATTTGTTAACCAAGATAAATTTGGTAGATCCAACGTAGCTAGGAACGGTAGTTGGTAGTTAACCTGAGGGTGATATTGGTGCAGCAGGGGACACCAGTAGGGCCATAAAATGGTTGAGGTGGATAATTGTATCCAGTAGGCCCTCCCATATATGGTTGTTGTTGGCCAGTCTAGGCATGATTCGATTATTGTTGAGGAATGTTCACGAATGGAGGGAAACCCAGTTGGTTCTGGGGAGGATAGGTCGTTTTGTTAAGATGTGAGGGATAAACATTTTTCCCTTGAGGAGGGTAAACAGTTTGTCTTTGCGGAGGGTATACAGTTGACCCTTGGGGAGGATAATATTGTTGTCTTTGAGGACCCCAGGTGGGATTTGGGACACCCAGATAAGGTTTTCCAAAATATAATCAGGAAGGAACAGGATTTGGTACTCCCCCCTGTGGGTTATGGTATGATGTCCCTCCTTTGTATGGTTGATGAAACATATCTCCTTGGGGTGCTCCCCAGGATTGTGAAGGGTTTCCAACAAAAGGGGTTTGTCCCCCTATTATAGTTTGAGTGAAAACTGGGGTTTGACCAATAAAAGGGGGTTGCCCCCCGACGGGTGTGTGCAAGGGTGGTTGTCCCCCAGGAGGGACAGGCCCACTAGACGATGGTTTCCCCCTATTCGGGATTTGTTCCGCGGTTGATTGTGTGTGTATGATAGAGTTTTGCATTCTATGATGTAAAGGTGTTCCAACACGATTATGTGGAATATAAGGAGTTGTAGTTTGAAAAGGTGTAGTGGTGGGAGTAATGGTCAAAGTACCTTGTATATGATTAGGCATTACAACTCCAACATTATGTTGGATTTGTATTGATGTAGAAGTAAGATTGAATAATTGTTTGATGGGACGGTCAATAGTCTGACTGGACAGTCCTGCCTCGGCAGCAGCAGAGGCAAGAGGGTCAATAGGTGGTCGACTAAAGTTGAAATGTTCGTAAATATCATGTTCCAATGGAGTTCTCCATATGGAATGAACATGTGTCTGTTGTGGATTTACCATGCCAACGGACCAGAAAGGAGTCATGTACTCATCATAATCACGTTGTGTGTCTTCCATCTGTGTCTCAGTGTATGGCCTCAATGGTAGACGAGTAACTTCTTATTCTATTACGTTACCGAACGAGTCCAATCGAACAAGGAGTGGTTCGATAGGAACTTCTGACACAGGGGTAGTATGAAGAATGGCATCCTCAACCGTAACCAATGCGCTTTCAGGATTTTCTAACAAAGGAGTAGCAACGCTCTCAACATCCGAGCGATTTTCTACCTCTTCACGGTAAATGTCTTCAGGTGAATTAGGAGGTAAGGGTTTGTAGCCTTCCAAAGGAAACCCTTGCATACTACGTGATCGATGAAGACCTTTATCATCTACAATATCAATCTTGAAAAATTATTAAGTAAACAAACAACACGTGCTAAAAATATAGAAGAGCCAACAAGTAAACAAAACCTTCTCTCAATGACCGTACTAGTTGGTGATGAAATCCAACATCACGTGATCAAATTGAGAAGGGGTTAGGATATGAGCGGGTGGAACAATTACGTTGGCGACCTGCTTAACGGACTTATGCCTTGGTGCAAGCTTCCACACAATAATCATGGATTTACCCTCCAAGGAGCCCGAGTGATTTTGACCAACGTCTGTTCCAGGTACAACAAAGACTTCCCTTCACCGTCACCTTGTGTGAGGACCCTAAAGATTATGGCTACTAAGGACACCAACTCCCAGTCAGCCTCCAGGTGAGTACAGTCGACAGTCCAGTCCGAACGTATGGGCAGGATAACAAGTCTGAAATCCTTCAAGAGAACTGAGGACAAGTGGACTGGTAGAACTCCAAAGGACCCCGAATGGATTTGGAATTCACGAAGCACCAAGACCAAATGAAGATAGTTGGACCTCAATAAGAACCCCCAAAATATGATCTTACTACTACGAATGGTTAAACCACGAGGGATAATCTTCGTTGCTCTCCTGAACGCGACCTCGTGCATAACCCCTATGTGAGAGGGGGATCCCAACTATGCGTATACAAAAATTGGATTCACTCTCCCTATCGCAAGATGATAAGTTATTTTTGAATGCTTTGGAGAGTTATACTCAAAGCCTAATCCAAAGCGCTAATCTTATTCTAATGTTGGTGGAAGAATCTAAAAAGAAAAAGTTTCTAGATCGATTTTTAATTAGAGTTGATTTTATTGGTTGTTCTTTACTCAAAGGTGTATGAGAGCGAAATTAATGATGTTACGACTTGAATCCCAAAGAAGTAAAAGAATGATAAGCAAGCGTTCCTTTCGATGAACTTCTATTTACGGGAAGGAGAAGAGTTTTCTTTCTTTCACTACCAAACAAAAAAATGCATAATTTTCATGTAATTTGTTTTCAACAACAATCCATTTCAGTGCTAAATCATACAGAAATTGTTTCTAGTATCCACAAAGCAATCGTAAAAAGTATCATTTCGTTTGATTATGAATGTGAATTGATTTGTTTTAATGCTTATTATGGCAATAATAAAAAAAGATTTTACTATTGCAACTTTTAGACAATGGGAAGCAAGAATCACACAAACAAAAAGGCACTCTCACAACAATCCATAAGAGGCAAAATCAAACTAAACTTTCCAAAAAGAACACCAAAAACAACAAAACACACTTAAGAAAATGCTGGACATATATGAAGATTAGAGACCATTTAAAACAGTAAAGAGATCTCTGAGTTTCCTTGTAATAATATTCAACCGATCAGATAAACGAAAAAGTATCAAAATGAACCCAAAATCTTGAAGAGAAAGGGTGATTTCGTAACAAGGAAATACAATAAAATCCAACCAAAGATCAAAAGTATTAAAAGAAGCAAGTTGCAGGTCTGACAGAAGACACAAACTAACAGAACAAGTCCTGAGTTAGAAGGAATACCCAAAAATTACACCAAGTACAAAGGTAGTCAACAAATTTTCAAAATGAAGAAAAATCGACACTCTGGTTATATTAGCACCAGAGCACTACAACGCTCCCTAAAGCACTAAAGGGGAGCGTCAATTAGGAAATCAACACTCTAGTTGTAAAGGGAGAGGGCATGGATTTCTAAGAAAGAAAAGGATCAACCCAGAAAATGAAAAACTCAAGAAGTTTGATCAACAGTCTCTGTGAGACAACTTCAGTATTGACAACATATGTATAAAAGAGCAAAATACGACAAGTTGGATCTGAAGATGAGCAAAAGCTAAGACAAAACCAAGGAAAGAAACCAAAACTGAAAGCTTCGCTCTCTAGTGGAGTTGCCAATTTCTGTCGTAGGAAAATTCTCCTGCTGGTAGGTGAATATCCTCTTGGATCATAGACCCTTATTACCAAGATAGAAAGATGCTAACATTGGACACTAACATTCCTTTAAATGTAGTTAAACTAGTCAAAGGGAAAAGAGGAAGAAAGTATGATGTGCCTTTTTCTGAAGCTTGTCCTTGCTTAGTCCAGGTTGAACTTGATCTTCAAGCTCCTTAATGAGATCTACAATCCAATAGATAGAAAATACAATGCATGCTTCCTATTCTACCAAGATTAGTTTAAACTAAATTTATCAACAAAAGACAAGCATATGCAATCATACACAAACTTGAAGGAAATAGGCCAAGCATATATTAATGAGAGCATTACAAAAAACTTATAATTTGTAGATGCAGTTGCAGCAACCTCTCCAAGTCCTCCTTGTCCAACCCCTTGCTCGAAAGATCCACGGTCAGAATGACAATACTTTTTGTTGATATTCTCCTCATTTTTACCATGAGAATGCCTCCTTTTATAAGTTTTGAGAGGCTCAACCACCTTAGTTATCTTTGGAATAAGTGGAGGATATGACTCCATCAATTGTGGCATCCCCCTTAGATGCAGCCTAAAGCTTGGATTTGAGCCAAACCAACTCGGATCATTTCTAGTTGTCCTTGGAGATAAGGGGGATTTATTCCCTTGATTCTCTCAACCAATAGGCGCTCCCTCAAAACTGGCAATAGAGTGTTGCAGTGCTCCCTGCTACGTGGACAAGGAGCGCTAATCTTCCAAAATTTCATTAATATGACCATTTCTCAAGGCAAAATATTTTTCTAAGCTTGCCAAATTATGTGTTTTCCTCTTCTGACATGTCTTATAAGATGCATCAAGTGTCTCCATGGTGTCATTCTCAATGCGACATATGTAGAACGAAAATGCGACATTTACGACACTTGTGACAAAAGTGCGACACTTGCGACAATGATAATGGGACATTATCGAAGTGAGGAATTTTGACGTGTAACATTTGGGCAACTATTGCATTATCAATGTAGAGAATTTAAATCTTTCTGAACCTTCCATGCTTGATGAAGGGAAGGAAGAATTTCTAGTGTTGCTAGAGATTGAAGATTTAGTGTCATATGTGCATATTGAGTTGAACCATGATATAATATTACAATGGAAGCTTTGGGAGACTCATGGTGGTAAGCAAGAGTTGCTAAGAATCAATTTGAAGGGTCAAGTTCATGTAAAGGAAAGATGATATTTATTAGAGGAGGTGAAGGAAAAGTTTCCTCATCTTCTTCAGAACTGAGAAGTTTTGGGGGACCAAATTCTCCCAAAAATGGGAGGTTTGATCCAAAATTGGATTGACAACAAGAAATATAGAAGATTGGAGGTAGCATCGATTAAGAAATTTGATTAAACCAAGTTGACTAACTAATAAATAAGAATCAATTAAATAAAGATTCAAAACAAAGTCCAATGTCATGTCGATTAAACTAGATCGACTAGTGTGCATATGTAAATGACCAAAAATGGAGATTTGCTCAAATTTGATAAATGCACATATTGAAGAATCGGTGAGCCACATATTGAAGAATTGGTGAGAGGCTTGTCAGTAGTATTAATTTAATTACATAGATGTCAATGAGGAAGGGATGTCTATGTGGCATTCAATGACTAGGATGAGTCNGAAGGAAAAGTTTCCTCATCTTCTTCAGAACTGAGAAGTTTTGGGGGACCAAATTCTCCCAAAAATGGGAGGTTTGATCCAAAATTGGATTGACAACAAGAAATATAGAAGATTGGAGGTAGCATCGATTAAGAAATTTGATTAAACCAAGTTGACTAACTAATAAATAAGAATCAATTAAATAAAGATTCAAAACAAAGTCCAATGTCATGTCGATTAAACTAGATCGACTAGTGTGCATATGTAAATGACCAAAAATGGAGATTTGCTCAAATTTGATAAATGCACATATTGAAGAATCGGTGAGCCACATATTGAAGAATTGGTGAGAGGCTTGTCAGTAGTATTAATTTAATTACATAGATGTCAATGAGGAAGGGATGTCTATGTGGCATTCAATGACTAGGATGAGTCGACTAAGTAGAGGCATTGGCTACCAAAATGGAAGTTGAACCATTTTGATAATTAAAGGAATGAAAAAGCAACTGAATTGATCTATCTGTCTCTTAGATATGGTCCATAAGAAGGTAGACTATAGGATGCAAAGGGTTTGATGATGAGGGACAGAAATTGGGAAATTTGAGTGTGGAAGTTGATTAAAGGATCACAACCAACTTGGAGAGTTGTTGTATGTTTCTAGAGAATAAGTTTGTTCCTCATGGAAAGTATAGAGCTCAACTTTGTTATATAGAGTACCGGGAATTGTAAAATACATCCCCATCGATGTAAAATCCCAGAGGTCATGCAAGTTTACAATTGTAAAATACACATTGTTGTTGTAGAAATTTATGGAAATAAACTATGTAGACAGTTTTGAAACGTCCAATGTTTCAAGTGGACACTCCATCCATCATTAGGGACAAAAGAAGATGAATGATCAGAAAAGAGTGTTCTTAAGTGTAAATTTAAAGGGTAAAAGTAAGGAGATAGTCATTGAAAAAGGGGACATTGTGAATAAAATAAAAATTTAAATATATAACAATTGGGACAGCTATAATTAAATAATTTTGACATAGAGAGGATATGAAACAATCAATGATTAAAGTTGAAAAAAGTGGGGAAAGAACAAAAAAAATAAAAAACTTGGAGAAACTTATTAAGGTGGATTTATGAAATATGGCATAAGAAATAAAAATAGATTAAAATAGTAAAACAATCAAAATGATAATGATAATCATGATAATCATGATAATAAAAATAAATAAGAAAGGATAAAAATTATAGCATCAAGTTAAAATATATATTGAATGATTATGAGGAAAGGAAAATAAAGACCATTATAAATATCAAGAAAAATAAACACAAAGGAAGTCTGAGACTGAATAGGATTAACACTTAAAGAAAAACATAAAATTATAATTATAATGTAAAATAAACTAAGAATAAGAATTTTTAGGAAAGGAGAGGCTTAATGATCGAGGTAATGTATGATGGGTTTCCATGTTTGGTTGAGTTTGTAGCCATATTCACAATTGAAGTTATTGAGGTGTTTTTCAATTTCCATGGCTTCTCGAATAATACAAGAGGAGTAATAGAGAGTTGAGGCCAACATTTTGGTTTGGTCAAAACAAATTAAGTGATTAGATATAAAGGAGTGTTCAACAATAGTTGACTTAACGATCCAGTTGTGGGTTCTGTCAGCTATGTGTTCTTTGAACCGAACTGTAAAGGATTTGTTGGTTTAGCCTATGAATGATTTTCCACATAAGCAAGGAATTTGGTAGACTCTTGGGCCAAGCATAGGGTTATATTTGTCCTTAGCAGTTTTGAACAGTTTCTTAAGGGTTTTACATGGTTTGAAAAAGGTTTTGATATTATTTTCATCTAAAATTCTTGAAATATGATTGGTGGTACCCTAAATGTAAGGAAGATAGAGGTGAGTAAGGTGTGGGGAACAAAAAGGGGGATTTTTAATTGTGAGTTGAGTGGAAGGATTTGTTGATTTGGGAGACAGAGTAACCATTGGCTACAAAGGTATATTGCCTTAGTCAAGTGGGCATTTTATTTCTCAAGGAATGGGTGGATCATCCACTCAAAACATTGGAAATTTCAAAATTATCTACCATTTATTTCCAAAAATTTCTACACACTGAAATACACATTGATCAACATTCTCTAAGATTTTATAATAAATGGAGTTTATCCCTTTTACACCTCATATTGTATGAGGTTTCACATTGTGATTTTCATTACATTGATGGAGTTGCAACTGGTACCTTTGGAGCATTTGGATGGATTTGGGGGTCCACACCTTCATGGAGCATCTTCTCTTCTTGGCATTGGATTATGTGGTGGAGGAGATTCACTTCCCTATGGGTGGATGGTCATCTAGTGGTTTGGTGCTACTTTCATGCCTTAACTTGTTGGATCACTCTCTTGATATAAGGATGCTCTCTACTTCGTGTGTCATTTTATTGGTGCATCCTAGTGACTATGTATGGTGATGTTATATTATTGATGTCACTAGGAGAAGGTGATCTACATGGTCCTCATATGTTGAATGTGTAACACTTTTCTTATGTATCCTTCTACCATGGTGTTGATGTGGTGTGATTTTACACTTTTCCTTTGTGGCATTGTCCTAGGTGATTTAACATTGTAATATTAGTCATCACCTAAGGGGGATGTGTATTACATGATGCTAGTACCCTTGTTGGTGTATTATTTCCTAAATTTGAGTCAAAGGGAGGGGGGGTGATGGGGGTACTACATGTGTTTCTCTTGATTAGCTAACCTTTTATAAAGGTTTAATGTTGTAATTTGATGTAATATTCCCTTGGTAGTGGTGTGCCCTAGGTTCAAGCCTATTTAGAGCTTGTGTTTTTTTGTTATCTTTGTACCACGATGGGTTTTTCTAGGGAGAACAACTTTAAGTTGCATGGTACAACACCTTGATGAGTGCACCCTTTCACTGGCGCACATGTTGAGGTAGATCACATTAGTTTATTATTATTTGCATGAGAGGAGGGGACATCCCCTTGGTTTTGGAGTTTTTTGGGCTGCACGTGGATTTATGGCACAATGGATAGTATTTTTTGAGGGTATACATTGGAAAGTTTTGTTAGGAGGTAGTTATGAGGGCGTCGTTGTCCTAGTGTTTATGTTTGACATTTGGTCATTCGTTTGTCTTATTTGTTGGAGTGCCCTCTTCTTGTTCACATGTGGGCACACTTATCTAGGGTGCACCCATGTGGAGTTGGTTGAGCATTGAATAGTTTTTTTTTTTTTACTCCTTCCTTGTGCAAGTTATGAGGAGTTGTAACCACCTTGGAGGAAATTTACTATTTTAAAGAAGTGGTTTCACATTAGATAAAGAGCCAATGAAGACACTTTCTATTTTGGGAGGTTGACCAATCCTTTCTTGTGGAGTGCTCCACCTAGTTGGTATCTTGCACACTTATCCATGGAGTGCCCACCTTGGGATTCACATGTGTTGATTTGTTGCATTCTTGCTCATGCAACTTTTAGACCACATTAATATTTTGAGATTGTGGTTATGGAGCACTCTCTTAGGAGAGAATATTTTATTGTTTCTTCACACATGCATCGTGGAGGGCACACTTGGAGAAGTTTACTAGGTGGACCTTGAGAACATTATCCTGTGTAGAGGAACTTTTTATTGTATTTGCAATCATGCATCTTGTGTTATGAACAAAAATAGATATAAATAGATATAAATAAGTAATGATTAAATAATAATAATTAATACTCAATAACTAAATATGTTATCAAGAGACACATTCCTCATGAAAGGTCATGTCTCTTCACGAAAGGGCACCCCTGTGTGGGTATATATACGGGCCCTCATTCTCATTGTAATCATCTCATATGTCTCTACATAACATATTTAGTTATAGAGTATTAATTAGTATTATTTAATCATTATTTATTTATATATATTTGTGTTCATAACATCTTGTATGGTGCACTATGTTCGACAACACATGTATTCCAACAGAGGACGAACACCTTCAGTAACCACTCACATAACCAGATCAAAGATCAACACACCGATGTTTTCACGTGGTAAAACCCCTATGGGGAAACATCC